>PVJI01032701.1:0-11951 GCA_004026765.1 Micronycteris hirsuta
TTAATTCTACCAACCAGGTTGAAACCACCCTCATCTTCTGGACCACTGCATTAACCTCCAAGGTGGTCTCAGGTCTTGTGTTTAATTCTCCCATGCATCTCCCTTAGTCTTTGTCTAACCCAGCATCTGGACTCTGTGAACCTTTCAAACTCTACATAAGATCAAGTTACTGCTCTCTGCTTACAACCATCCCAATGGCGCTTTCTCTCTGTCTCTGTCTCTCTCTCTCACTCTCTCAGTTGTGGTAGGAACAACTTCTTAAGTGTTATTAATACATTATTATTATCTAAAGACAGACTGCTGTATAGCAAGTCTAGAATTTATTCACCTGGCATAATGGAAATCTTATAGCTATTGATTAGTGACTCCTTCTGCCTCCCTCCCCACAACCACTGGCCACCATCATTCCATCTTTTGCTTTTCTGAGTTAGTTTGACTATTTTAGATGTAAGTGGAACCGCGCAGTATTTGTCCTTCTGTGATTGGCTTATTTCACTTAGACTAAGGTCCTCAAGGCCAGAGTTGTTACCAGGCTCTACTCGAGTCACCCTACTATATGTTTATCCCTGCCCTCCTTTTTAACCTCCCTGGCTTCATCTCCTGCTAATTTTACAGGCAGTGAACTCCTGCTCACTTCCTCCTTGCCCAGTTCCAACACTCCCAATATATTATGGCCTCAGAAACCACTTTCCCTCACCACTTTCAGGTGTTTGCTTAAGCATCACCTTCTCAGCGAGACATTTCGGACCCACTAGTCGAAGTTTCAGTGACCTTCTTCTTGGTTATTTGTAGTTAACTTTCCTGATTTATTTTCTCTCTACCACTTTCACCATTATATGTTTATCTCTTTCATTATATAAGAGTAAAAGCTCTATAAAAATAGAGATGCTTGTTTTTTCGATATATTTGTTTAACCAGCATCTAGAACAGTACTTAAGATGTAGTAGGCATGAAGGCACACGATGTTTTTTATCTTATTTTTTTAAGTATATTTTATTGATTATGCTGTTACAGTTGTCCCATTTATTTTTTCCTTTTGGCCCCTTCCACCTGTGCCCACCTTCCCTCCAGCATCACCCCTTAACCTTAGTTCATGTCCATGGGTCATGTGTGTAAGTTCTTTGGCTTCTTCCTTTCCTGTACTATTCTTAACATCCCCCTGTATATTTTGTTCCTAACAACTTTGTTCCTTGATCCCTACACCATTTCCCTCTCCTCTCCCTTCCCGCTCCCAGCCAATAACCCTCCAAATGATCCCCAAACCTATGATTCTGTTCCTGGTCTGGTTGTTTATTTAGTTTTATTTTTTATTTATTTTTTGGTAAAATAATATTTTAATACAGTATTTTATTTATTTATTTTTAGGACAGAGGAAGGGAGGGAGAGAGAGGGATAGAGACATTGATTGGCTGACTCCTGCATGCCCCCTACTGGGGGTCTGGCCTGCAACCCAGTCATGTGCCCTGACCAGGAATAGAACTGGCGACCTTTCGATTCACAGGCCAGCACTCAATCCACTGAGCCACACCAGCCAGGGCTATTTTTATTCTTTTAGACTTAGTTGTTGATACTTGTGACTTTATGGTCTTTTTAATGTTCTTTTAAAACTATGGTCTTTCATAGTTTTGATCTTCTTCTTTTTCTTTTTTTAGATGGGTTATATTTATTGATACCCTTTGTTATATTGGAAATTGAAACAGAAATATTTATTTATTTATTTATTTATTATTTATTTTTGCTGCAAAATTTTTTTATTACTTTATTATTCTTCAATCACAGTTGTCTGCATTTTCTCCCCTCCCCTCCTTCCCACCTCACCCAACCTCACCTCCCTCCCTTGCTTCCTCCCTCCCCCTTGGTTTGGTCCATGTGTCCTTTATAGTAGTTCCTGAAAACCCTTCTCCCTACAGTCCACCCTCCCCACCGTCCCCGGCTATTGTTAGATTGTTCTTAATTTCAAAGTCTCTGGTTATATTTTGCTTGCTTTTTTCTTTTGTTGATTATGTTCCAGTTAAAGGTGAGATCATGTGGTATTTGTCCCTCACCGCCTGGCTTATTTCAGTTAGCATAATGTTCTCCAGTTCCATCCATGCTGTTGCAAAGGGTATAAGCTCCTTCTTTCTCTCTGCTGCATAGAATTCCACTGTGTAAATATGCCATAGTTTCTTGATCCACTCATTTGCTGATGGGCACTTGGGTTGCTTCCAGCACTTGGCTATTGTAAATTGTGCTGCTATGAACATTGGGGTGCATAGGTTCTTTTGGATTGGTGTTTCAGGACTCTTAGGGTATAATCCCAGCAGTGGAATTGCTAGGTCAAAAGGCAGTTCTATTTTTAGTTTTCTGAGGAAGCTCCATACTGTTTTCCACAGTGGCTGCACCAGTCAGCATTCCCACCAACAGTGCACTAGGGTTCCCTTTTCTCCACATCCTCTCCAACACTTCTTTGTTGATTTGTTTATGATGGCCATTCTGACTGGTGTGAGATGGTATCTCATTGTGGTTTTAATTTGCATCTCTCTGGTGGCTAGCGATGATGAGCATCTTTTCATATGTCTCTGGGCCCTCTGTATGTCCTCTTTGGAGAAGTGTCTGTTCAAGTCTTTTGCCCATTTTGCCCATTGGGTTTTTTGGTCTTCTTGGAGTGGAGTCGTATGAGTTCTTTATATATTTTGGAAATCAAACTCTTGTCTGAGGTATCATTGGCAAATATGTTTTCCCATACAGTTGATTCTCTTTTTATTTTAATACTGTTTTCTTCAGCCCTGCGGAAGCTCTTTATTTTGATGAGGTCTCATTTGTTTATTCTTTCCTTTATGTCCCCTGCTCTAGGGGACATATCAGTGAAGATGTTGCTGTGTTGAATATCTGAGATTTTCCTACCGATGTTTTCCTCTAGGACTTTTATGGTGTCATGACTTATATTTAAGTCTTTCATCCACCTTGAATTTATTTTTGTGTATGGTGTAAGTTGGTGCTCGAGTTTCATTGCTCTGCGTGTAGCTGTCCAGATTTCCCAGCACCATTTGTTGAAGAGGCTATTTTTACTCTGTTTTATGCTGCTGTTCACTTTGTCAAAAATCAATTGGCCATAGAGACGGGTTTATTTCTGGGCTCTCTATTCTGTTCCATTGGTCCATCTGTTTTTATGCTAGTACCAGGCTGTTTTGATTACAGTGGCCTTGTAATACAGTTTGATATCAGGTATTGTGATCCCTCCTACTTTGCTCTTCTTTCTCAAAATTGCAGCAGATATTCGGGTTCGTTTATGGTTCCATATAAATTTTTCAAGTGTTCGTTCTATATCTGTGAAATATGCCATTGGTACTTTGATAGGGATTGCATTGAATCTATAAATTGCTTTGGGTAGTATGGACATTTTGATGATGTTGATTTTTCCGATCCATGAGCATGGTATATGTTTCCATTTGTTTGTGTCTTCCATGATTTCTTTCTTCAGTGTTGTGTAGTTTTCTGAGTACAGGTCTTTTATGTCCTTGGTGAGGTTTATTCCTAGCTATTTTTTTTTTTTGTTGCTGTATTAAATGAGATGTTTTTCCTGATTTCTGCTTCTGATGTTTCATTGTTGGTATACAAAAAATGCCTTTGATTTCTGGATATTGACTTTGTATCCCGCTGTTTTGCCAAATTCATTTATTAGGCCGAGTACTTTTTTTGCAGAATATATAGGATTTTCTATGTACACTATCATGTCATCTGCAAAGAATGACAGTTTTGTTTCCTCCTTTCCAATTTGGATGCCTTTTATTTCCTCTTCTTGTCTGAGTGCTATAACTAAAACTTCCAATACTATGTTGAATAGAAGTGGTGATAGTGGACAATCTTGTCTTGTTCCTGATCTTAGTGGGAAAGATTTTAGTTTTTGTCCATTGAGTATGATGTTGGCTGTAGGTTTCTCATATATGGCCTTTATTATGCTGAGGAATGCTCCCTCTATTCCCACTTTACTGAGTGTTTTTATCATAAATGGGTGCTGTACCTTATCAAATACTTTTTCCACATCTATTGATATGATCATGTGATTTTTGTCTTTGTTCTTGTTATGTGATATTACGTTTACTGATTTGCAAATATTGTACCATCCTTGCATCCCTGGGGTGAATCCCACTTGGTCATGGTGTATGATCTTTTTAATGTATTGCTGGATGCAGTTTGCCAATATTTTGTTGAGGATTTTAGCAACTATGTTCATCAGTGATATTGGCCTGAAGTTTTCTTTCTTTGTTGTGTCTTTATCTGGTTTTGGGATTAGGATGATGCTGGCTTCATAAAAAGAGTTTGGGAGTCTTCCATCATTTTGGATTTTTTGGAATAGTCTGTGAAGGATAGGGGTTAGCTCTTCCTTAAATGCTTTGTAGAATTCTCCTGTGAAACCATCTGGTCCAGGGCTTTTGTGTGTTGGGAGTTTTTTGATTACTGCTTCAATTTCCTTTGCTGTTATTGGTCGGTTCAGACTTTCTGCTTCTTCTTCATTGAGTTTTGGAAATTATATTTTCTAGAAATTTGTCCACTTCATCTAGGTTTTCAAATTTCTTGGCATACAGTTTTTCATAGTAGTGTCTTACAATCCTTTGTATTTCTGTGGCATCAGTTGTAATCTCTCCTCTTTCATTTCTGATTGTGTTTATTTGGGTCCTCTCTCCTTTTTTCTTGATGAGCCTGCTTAAAGGCTTGTCGATTTTGTTTATCTTTTCAAAGAACAAGCTCCTGGATTCATTGGTCCTTACAATTGTGCTTTTAGTCTCTATGTCATTTAATTCTGCTCTGATCTTGGTTATTTCCTTCCTTCTACTTGCTCTGGGCTGTCTTTGTTGTTGTTCCTTGAGTTCTTGTAGGCGTAGGGTTAGGTTGTTTGTTTGAAATGTTTCTATCTTTTTCATGTAGGCCTGTATCGCTTTGAACTTCCCTCTCAGGACTTCCTTCACTGTGTCTCATAAGTTTTGGGTTGTTGTGAGTTCATTTTCATTTTTGAAACTGAGAAATATTTAAAATACAAGAATATACAACTGTCATGAGAGAGCAAGAGTCAAATTGGCCAACAAAATCTTAGTATTTTATAGAGACTGAATATGTTTCCCTGAAACTCTTTTAAAAAAAATTAAGTATTTTTACTGATTATGCTATTATAGTTTTCCCAATTTTCCCTGCTTCTTAACCATCCCACATTCTCCCCTCTTAGTTCATATCCATGGGTTGTACTTATAAGTTCTTTGAGTCCTCTATTTCCTATATTATTTTTATCTTTCCCCATCTATTTTAAGCCTACTAATTATTCTTCTTCTTCCCTGTACCTTTCCCCCCATCTTCCTCCCTTCCCCCTCCCCACTGAACTCCCTCTGTGTGATGTCCATTTCTCTGATTCTGTTCCTGTTCTGGTTGTTTGCTTAGTTTTTGTTTTTCTTTCTTTTTAGCTTCATTTGTTGATAGTTGTGAGTTTGTTGTCATTTTATTGTTCATAATTTTGATCTTCTTTTTCTTAGATAAGTCCCTTTAACATTTCACATAATAATGGCTTCGTGATGATGAACGCCTTTAACTTGACCTTATCTGGGAAGCACTTTATCTTCCCTTCCATTCTAAGTGAAAGCTTTGCTGGAGAGATTAATCTTGGATGTAGGTCCTTGCCTTTGATGATTTTGAATACTTCTTTCCAGTTCCTTCTTGCCTGCAAGGTTTGTTTTGAGAAATCATCTAATAATCTAATGGGAACTCCTTTGTAGGTGACTGTCTCCTTTTCTCTTGCTGCTTTTAGGATTTTCTCTTTGTCTTTAATCTAGGGTAACTTAATGATGATGTGCCTTGGTGTGTTCCTCCTTGGGTCCCACCTCTTTGGGACTCTCTGAGCTTCCTGGACTTCCTGGAAGTCTATTTCCTTTGCCAGATTGGGGAAGTCTTCCTCCATTATCTGTTCAAATAAGTTTTCAATTTGTTGCTCTTCCTCTTCTCCTTCTGTTACCCCTATAATTCGGATGTTGGAATGTTTGAAGATGTCCTGGAGGTTCCTAAGCCTCTCATTTTTTTTTTTTTTTGAATTCTTGTTTGTTCATTCTTTTTTGGTTGAATATTTCTTTCTTCCTTCTGGTCCACACTGTTGACTTGAGTCCCAGTTTCCTTCCCATCACTATTGGTTCCCTGTACATTTTCCTTTATTTCACTTAGCGTAGCCTTCATTTTTTCATCTAATTTGTGACCAAATTCAACCAATTCTGTAAGCATCCCTGATTACCAGGGCTTTAAATTCTCCATCAGATGAGTTGGCAATCTCCTCATTCCTTAGTTCTGAGGTTTTTCTCTGTTCTTTCATTTGGGCCATATTTCTTTGTCTTGGTACAACTGGTAAGTTATAAGGGGGCGGGGCCTTGGGTATTCATCTGGGCAGGGCAACCCTCCTTGCTGCGCTGCAGTGCTGCCTGTGGGGGAGGGGCCAGAGAAGGAAGAGTGCAGCTCGCCTGCTCATCTCTAGTGTACTTTTCAATGAACTCTCAAGTCAGACTGGGAGAAACTCCCACTGTGGCAACCCCAGCCATAGGCCACAGTCAGTTCTGAGTCTCAGTTTTCCCCTTAAGTCAGCCCCTCCCTCGCAGCCTGCCAAACTTGACAGTCAGCTCTGCCCTCTCAGCCACCTTGCCCCAGTATAACTGAGTCGGCCTGTGAGGTCTGCCGCCATACCAGTCTGGTTGTTCTGGTCAATTTTTTCTTTAATTCCTTGGTTGGTGAAGTTCCATGCAGTTTGAATTTCTGGCACTTTTGGTTGTTTATTGATTTTAGATTGGCTGTTTTCTTCCTTTTGGTTGTGCGAGGAAGCGAAGGGTTTCTACCTATGCCTCCATCTTGGCTGGAACTCTTTTTTCTTGAATAAATCCCTTTAACATTTCATATACTAAAGGCTGGGTGATGATGAATTCCTTTAGCTTTACCTTATCTGGGAAGCACTTTATCTGCCCCTCCATTCTAAATGATAGCTTTACTTGATAGTGAAATATTGGTTGTAGGTCCTTGCTTTTCATCACTTTGAATATTTCTTGCAAGCCCCTTCTTGCCTGAAAAGCTTCTTTTGAGAAATCGGCTGATGGTCTTATGACAGCTCCTTTGTAGATAACTCTGTTTTTCTCTTGCTGCTTGTAAGTCTTTCTCTTTATCTTTAACCCTTGGCATTTTAATTATGATGTGTCTTGCTGTGGTCCTCTGTGGGTCCAACTTGATTGGGACTCTCTGTGCTTCCTGGACTTGCATGTCTATTTCTTTCTTCAAATTAGGGAAGTCTTCTTTTATTATTTTTTCAAATTGACTTCTAATTTCTTGCTTTTTCTCTTTTCCTTCTGGCACCCCTACAATGCGAGTGTTGAATCTATTGAAGTTGTCTGCTTATACTAGCCTCATTTTTTTTGGATTCTTTTTTCTGCTTATTGTTCTGTATGGTTGTTTTATTGCTTCCTCATGTTCTAAATCATTGATTTGATTCTCGGCTTCATCCATTCTGTTGTTGTTTCCCTATAAATTGTTCTTTATTTCAATTAATGTATCCTTTGTTTCTGACTGGATCCTTTTTGTGCTGCTGAGGTCCTCACTAAGTTCATGAGCACCCTCATAACCAGTGTTTTAAAGTCTGCTTCTGATAGATTGCTTATCTCTGTTTCGTTTAGCTCTTTTTCTAGAGTTTTGATGTGTTCTTTCATTTTGGCCACATTTCTCTATCTCATTTTGGCAGCCGCCCTGCATTTGTTTCTATGCATTAGGTAGAGCTGCTTTGACTCCCTGTCTTGGTAGTGTTGCCTAATGTAGTAGGTGTCCTGTAGGGTTCAGTGGCATAGCCTCCCCTATAACCCAGGCTGTGTACTCAAGGTGTGACCTTTGTGTGGGCTGAATATACCCTCCTTTTGTAACTGAGTCTTGGTTGCGTTTAGCAGATCAATGGGAGGAATGTATTCAGGCCAGTCAGCTGCAAGGACTGGCTGTGACCACTGACTGCCAACCTCCACCCTCCATGGAGGATCAGCTGAACAGGGGCAGGGTGGTGGTACTCCAAAGTGGTCTGTAGTTGTCCACTGGTTGCACTGGCCCTGGGGTTTCCTGGGTGGTGCAGACCAAGGTCAGTCCCAACCTGTGTTTTCCCCGGGGCCACTCTTCCTGAGCTGTAAAGCAATCTGCGAAGGCTTCTACTTGTGCCAGGGTAGGTGATTCCCAGGTGAAGCTATGAGAATAATCTGGTTGCTGCTAGTGCCCAGCCTGGAGCTCACTGAGGCCAGCGGTTGCTTGCTTGATAGGATTTAGGAAGCTGTGAAGTGAGATGCAAGACCAGTTATTCACATGGAAAAGCAGCTTGGGTGGGCCCATAAGTTGGGTGGGGCAGAATCTCTAGGGATCTCCAAGGTGTATCTGGATCAGTGTTATCCAGGTTGATGGAGTCTCAAATATGGCACCAGCCAGCCAGTGCTTTGGCTCTGTTGGGGGGAGTCAGAAAGGTGACAGTGGCCTCTGCTTGCCCCAGTGCCAGACCCTTCAGCCTCTCCCAGTATGCCTCTAGTGCCCTTCAAGCTGCCACTGTGGAGCTGGCGCTCAGAGGGAGTGAGTCTGAGTAGGTGAGTCTGTGTGTGGGTTTTTTTTAAAGACGAACTGCTTGGGGCTCCAGAAATTTCTTCCACTGACTCAGTCCCACTGTGTTTTGCAGCCAGAGTTGTGGGAACTTATCTTCCTGGCACTGGAACCCTGGGCTGGGGGGCTTGGGGTGGGGCTGGAACTCCTTGCTCCCTTCTGAATTTTTAGCCACCACATGTGGGTGAGAGACCAGGTTATGCCGTGTTTGCTCCCCTCCTACCGATGGATGTGGTTTCTTTAATTCTGTAGTTGTCAGACTTCCATTCAACTTGGTTTCTGAAGTTTCTGACTGATGGTTGTTCTGTATTTTAGATGGAATTTTGATGTGGTTGTACAAAGAGGTGACCCATGTCTGCCTATGCAGCAATCTTGACAGGAAGCTCCCCCTCCCCCAGCACACAATGTTTTTAAATGAACAAATGGATGAATACATGCTACTATGTGCCAGTTATTTAGTATACAATAATGCAAAAAATTAGATCTTGCCCTCCTCTAATTAACAAACTAACAAAAATCTGTCAGAAAACTAGGGAGGTTTGTTTAAAGAGTTGGAAAGCATGGAACATGGGTATCTAAGCCAGCCTCAGCCTAGGGTAGGGTGAGGCACTCAAGTTGGGCTTCCTGTAGGAGGTGGAATCTGAATCTGACTGAAATTAGTCCAATGAAGGAAGGAGGAGAGGTTTGGAGAAAAGCTTTTTAGATAGAAAGATAGCATGAACCAGGCAAACTTTAGTCAGCTACTGTGTTAGATTTAACAACACATCCATTACCAGCTAACTTCCCTTTCCTTTATCACGTCACATTCAGTTACCCTTTCCTTCAAACTCCTAACAAACTGCTGGTCTTTAAGTCTTGGTTTGGGGCTGGCCTCTGGAAGAACCCAATTCAAGACAGTGACTGTTACCCAAACTCTAGAGAATAAAAATGGTAACCTTTGGGAGATAATAAAGCAAACCAGATTGGCTAGATATAGGATATAGGTAGTAGATTAGGATTGATAGCAAAGGAATTTTAATTTTACATTAAGGAATTTGAATTGTTTCCAAATTCCTTATGAAATCTTTGAGTATGGGGATGAAGTAATCAACAGGATACCTGAGTATGATGAATCTAGCTGTGGTATCCAATGTTATAATGCTGGGGGCAGGGAGAGTGTACAGTAGGGAGACAGTTCAAACAGCACAGTTAGGGTATATTCAGAAGTGCATTAGTGAGGTGGCAGTGAGCACGGAAAGAAATAGATGGAGAGAAAATGTGAAGGGAAAAAAGGGCAGGATTTGGTGTTAAGCTCTGTGTGTAGAGGGGCCATGTGAGTTAGAGAGCAGCAGTATCATTAACAGAGATGAGGAAACTGAGTGGGATATGGATTTGATGAGTTAAAAGACATTTGGACTTTGTGCCAGCGGAATGTCCAAGGAGAGATATTCAGCAGACAGCTGGAAATACAAGAAGGCAGGAAGGATTTTATTTCAGAATTGGGGCTCTTTCAGATGGTGATACATGTGTCTAGCTATTTTGAAAACCCCAAAGAAACACTTGCTTTATACAATTCTTACAGCCCTGACCTGTGACTCCATACAGAAGGGGGAATGTTACAGTAACCTGCAACGATTGGCAGACTTTGCAGTAGAAACACACACACACTCGTGGTGTGGAGAAGCTATAAATGTGCGTGAGGGCACGAGGGCATGAAGGAAGGCAGAAAGCTAGGTTCTAACATACGAGTTCTTGAAGATACTGGGCAACCAGGGAAGCAAAAAGTCAAGTTCAAGGAGTTTGGCAGAGTTCGGGTGCAGTGGACAAGATTGGAGTTTTGGAGGCTGAGATTTGGCCAAAAGACCAGCCATTTGCAGCACAGCCCTCAGACCCAAAGCACTAATGTTATTTGCCTACTGCCTCGTTTTAAAGAGTGGTGCTGGCCACACGCTGGAGGATGTTATGAAGGAATCCATCTCTTAGATTCTTCTTCTTTGGGCTGAATAAACCTCATTTCATTCTTCTCACAGGTCATACTTTCCATCTAATTATTTGTTACTCCTCTCTGAAGAAAACTTTCACCAGTTTTCCTTTTAAAATATTGAGACCAAACCTTCAAAACGCAGTTAACAACTGGCTTAGTACTGAGCACAGGAAATGATTCTTTTTTCTAAAATGTCACACCCCAGGGAACATTCCTTTGCAGGTTTTTCCACCTGTTTTTTTATACAACCATTTAGTGGTCCTACCTAGATACCATGCTAATTGTAGACAAAATGTGATTATAATGGAACATATCTTTTCCAATAATTTTTTTTTGGTTTTCACTTCAAAGGTTCAGAGTTGGAAAGGGTATTGGCTCAAACCAGTAGATTACAAAATATTGCCATACTGCCAGTCTGATTCTTTCTGTCCCCTAATACAGCTCATGTCATGAAATACATGAGACAGTATCTTCACGCTTTCACCTTAATTTGTATTTTGACCTGCTCATCCTAACACATTAAACACTGGACTAGCTAAAATGTTATGAGAAGTAATACGGAAAAATGAAATGCGCTTAGACAGGAGTCAAAACGGCAAGCAGGGGAGAACGCGCCAAGGAGCCGAGAGATGGCTGAGACATCTCCGGGAGTAATTTTCCATGTGGACTGAAGGACGATCTTGTAAGGCACAGCCCCAGGTTACACCGCTGGACTCCAATTTCGCAGGATTTACAAGCCATTACTGGAGAGAGTCTATGGCTCTCCTGGCACTGGAGGAAGAGGAAGAAATGTTCACCGGACAATAAAAACTATCAGTTTACAGAGTAACAAAAACAGAGCCTTTGTTTTGCTGGGTGAAGAAACGTACCCCCACAGTTTAACAGGGGTGGGGGTGGGAGAGCCATTTCAATGCCGCAGTCTGGCTAGGTGCCACTCAGCCGAGATTGCTGAAGATTTTCAGCCACTTCTCACAAGGTAGTAAGTATCCAAGTCCAGAGAAGGGAAACGTCTCACCCCTGGAGGTTAATGGGATGAAAGCGTCTGGGGCTGGGGCAGCAGAGGTAAACGAGGGGGAGCGCAGCCTGCCAGCCCGCCCGCAGACGCCCGCGGCTCCTCCCCGCTCTCCCAGGCCCACTCCCACCCCCAGACTGAAGGACATGCTTCCCGCTTCCAGCCGGATCCCTGCGTGAGCCTCCACACGTAGCCGCAGACAGTTCCCTAAAAAGGCCGGCGCTGAGCAAACAAACCCAGACGAGCGGCAGAGAAGCCGAGCGGCGGCGACCGCAAGGCCGCACGCAGCGGCGCGCCGGGTCAGCTGCGGCCAATAGTCGGGGCGCGGCGCGGCCCGCCCTGTCGCCTCCCACTCGGGAGCCT
>PVJI01032702.1:0-11946 GCA_004026765.1 Micronycteris hirsuta
CCCTCATGTTGTTGCCGCAAATAGATTTCGTTCTTTTCATGGCTAATATTCCACTGCATATATGACTTTTAAATATAAATGGCCTGAAAGACGCAGCTCCTGGCTCCGTGGATCACTATGGCTCAATGTGAATACATTTCAGTGGGTTTACTTATGAAGAAAGGAGCAGAGCACGCTTCTGCTTCGGGACTGGGTCTGGTCTTGGGCGACCTGAAACCCTGAGGCAAGTCAGAGAGAGAGGAAGGATGGGGGAAAGGACAGACTAAGGCAGGCCCTGTGGATAAGCAGTTATATTACAATTGCTTCTTAACACAGGGGAAACAAGAAAGGGCCCATTGTGAACTTGAAGGGACACAGAGAAAGAAAAGGAAGAAGGCAGGAAGCAAGGAAGGAAGGGAGAAAAAAGACAGCGCACTGGCTTGGATGCGTTCCAGTGCAGATCTGGAACAGGCTCCATATTCTTACTGAAATCAAGGACGCCACTTCGCGGCTCTGCTCAAAAAAAGAGCTGTGGTTGTTGGCAAGGTAGTTTTTATTTACTTGCAGCAAATAGAGGAGACAAGGAATTCACCTCTAAGGCTGTGCCTCTGCGAAGGGAGGCTTAGCCCTTGCTGATACACACAATTTGGAAAATTACATGTTAATTTCTTCTTTGCAGTTGGTTCCTGTCAGCTCATCCTGTTTACTGCCGCCTCTGCAAAATAGTGTGCTACATTTTAACATTTAGCAAGAATAACATTTAGTAAGAACTGCCCAGGCTGTGAGACCCCTGTCCTGTCTAACACTGTCAGCTGCTCCTCTTTTCTTCCTGCGTGTTGTTCCTGAAGGAAAAGAATTAGGAAAAATTCGCATAAGAAAAAAAAAAAGTGTTGGCTTATTTCTTTTCATTGTTTTAAGGAACTAACTACCGAATGCAAATAAGTAAAGCAATTGTTTTGTACTCAAAAGCCATGGATTTCTACAGTTATGCAAACCAACACTGCGGGGTAGGCTGTGGACGTTAATAGGTTTTTAATCTTTTGGGGGCACCTAGCCCCAGTGTTCCCCTGCTCAGCAGTTACCCCAAAAAAAGCTGGGTGGTGGGAAGCACACTTGGGGGGGGGCTGATTTACTAACTACCCTCCTCTCATTACGCATGAAACCAACAGGAAACCTCTGCGTGTGGCCCGGTGTGCGGGTGGGGGTGGGGAGGCAGCTTGGGCGCAGGAAACGGCATAGGTTTATGGGTGTGTGTGTATGTGTGTGTGTGTGTGTGTGTGTAGTTGAGAGGTAGTTTAGTGCTTTTCAGACTTCAATGTGAAGATGAAGCACCTGGGAGTCACGTGAGCATGCAGATCCTGCCTCGGTGGGGCTGAGGCCGAGGCTGAAAGTCTGCATTTCTGACGTACTTCTAGCTCATGTGGATGTTTCCTAGACTTTGAGAAGCAAAAGAGGGACACACCCAAAGTGGTAAGGATTCAAAGACAAAAATGGCCCGCTTATAAGCATTGCCTTGGTCTAGTTCTGGACCTGAGCTTGAGTCCCAGATTATGTTCTACGTGGCTTTTAATTTTATACGCTCAACTAGACTTTGTTAAAGCTAGTTAGTTGTCTTTAGAAAACACTTCTCGAGGGCCGGTTTTGCGTCACACAATGAGAATGCTGTGCATTGAATACGTAGGTCTGTGCTGCCCTCTGCTGGTGATGGTCTGCAATGCACAGTCTGCCGTGCCCTGGACCGGTGCTGGTTGTCACACGCAATAGCGCTGGGGGGACAGTTCTAGGCGAGGAAAGACATCAGATTCATTTCCCCAACTGGTAGGTTCCTTCCATAACAAATCTTTAGATACTCTCATTCCCCGAGCTTTAACACAGGTTGCTGCCGCACAGCTAATGCTTTAGATTATGTGCCCAAACTGTTAGGGGCGTTCATGGTCATTTAATATTGGTTGCTGGGTGTGGCAGACGGACTTTGAAGTCCCCGCTCCAAGAAACGAGAAAGAATATATGTGCTGTAAAGGCATTCCAAGCTGTGCTGATGGGCACCGACTCGTGTCTGCTGAGAATCACCACAGTGCTAGGCCCTGTGATAGTGGGCAAGCTGGCACCAAATCCTCAGCCGCGGCACATGCGGTCTCACTCTCGATTCCCAAGGCAGGGCTCTCTGCACGAGGAGGTGGAGAATCTCCGTCGGGACTAGGATAGGAGTCTCTTCACTGCGTCCTCCTGCCCAGTACGCCAGTTTTGCAAAGATAGCTTCTTGGTCAGAAGGAATGGAGAAAGAGAAGTCTCTACTAATTTTTTTTAAGTCCTCCCCTAAGGACCTTTTTTCATTGCTTGAGAGAGAGAGAGAGAGAGAGAGAGAGAGAGAGAGAGAGTGACTGGTGCGACAGAGAAACATCGATTGGTTTCTTTCCCATGTTCACCTTGACCCGGGATCAAACCCGAGACTTTTGGGTCCACGGGACAACGCTTCAACCAAGTGAGCCACACTGGCCAGGGCTGTACTCCTCATTTTTCATACCAGTACTCAGGGAATAAGCCAACTGCGACTGTTTCCAGGTTTCCTTTGCAAGGACAATGCTTGTAATGGCCACCGAGAAACCCTACGACTGGGAATTTAAGGAAAACTATGGAATACATGGGTGCAAGAAATAATGAGGACCACCCCCCTCACCTCATAAATAATAAAAACAATAGTCTTCCAGGGCGACTGCAGTGTGGTCTTAAGGTTTGTGTGTCACCCAAGTCACAGAGAGTCACCAGCAGGCCACTAGGGGGAGTGTTGGATGATTGCGGTTTAAAGGGTCAAAAAGAGAAGCACAAGACCATTTGGCTACTAGCAGCCAAAGAGAAAAAAGGAGGAAGAAAAAATTGATTGGTGGGGGAAAATCCAACAGGCCAATTCTGCTCTCCATCTTTTTCTGCCAATGTTTCTTCAAAGCCATATGCAGGCTGCTCTTTTCTCCTGAAATTGACGGCGCTTCCCGCCATTGAGTCTGCCAGCTCCTTCCTGTCCTCCGTTGTTCTGTGCCCACGGGAAGCTTCCTTCCTGTTACAGAGGACACATGACCATGGTCCTATCAACGCCTGTGAAAAGGATGAAGGGTCAAGAATAGTTTAAGACAGTGATTTTCAACCTTTTCCTTCCCATGGCACAGATAAACTAATTACTAAGATTCGGTGGCACACCCCAAAAATTTTCTTTTTGGCTCACAAAAGTAGGTGTGATTTTGATGCGTGCACACCAGACAGGCATCATTGTGTTGGCTCTTGTCATTTCTTAAACTTGACAGTTGAAGGGAAAAGATGTCAGTGCCCCTGACTAAATAGTCAGGCATTGCAGGTTTTAAAAGTTCTCTCAGCCCACCAGTGTCCCGGGGAACACCAGTCGAGAATCGCTGGTTTAAGGGAATTGGTTCTAGGATCCTCATGGAGCCGGAGATGGGGTCTAAGCTGGTACTCTGATACCCTGATGTCCACGAGGCCCTTCTTGCTGTGTAGGGAGCCCCGGTGCCACACTCCTCTGGGGGCCTCACCAACGCCAGGGCGAATCCTCATGGAATCACGTTCCTCACTTCAGTAAGACAGTTGACGCTGCTTCTAGGCCTGCTGGAATGAACCTTAACAGCACAGTTTCATCCCCAACCTGTGGTCCAAGCCTTTTTATAAGAAAACACCCTTCATGTGACGGAAAGGATTACTCTTTTGTTATTGTAACTCATCCTTGTTTCTTAAAAGTGTTACATTGATTTAGCTTTTTTACCCAATTTGATAGGCTTTGATGATGCATTACAATAACCATATTTATTCAATAATTTTTTTTATGAAGCACAATCCTCCAGGAACACCAGAGGGTTGCTGTAAAGCTGAATTGTATCACAAGTGTTAGCAGAATACCAGAAGAATTGGGAGTTCTCAGTAAGGGTCAGTCTATGTCATAATAAATTGTGAACAGCTGTGTCCTTGCCCAATATGAAGGTGACAATTGACTTTGATTTCTAATAGGCAAGTGTAGCATATTCCTATCTATTGTAAAAATAGATTTCCTGTTATCTAACCTTGTTTTCTTCGTGTCATTTTCTTTCTGTCTTGCTGACTTTTTCCAGATTAAAAAAGTTTCCTTTGCCCTGGCTGGTGTAGCTCAGTGGATTGAGCGCGGGCTGCGAACCAAAAGGTCATTGGTTTGATTCCCAGTCACGGCACATGCCTGGGTTGCAGGCCAGGTCCCCAGTAGGGGGCACATGAGAGGCAACCACACATTGATGTTTCTCTCCGTGTTTCTCTCCCTCTCTTTCTCCCTCCCTTCCCCTCTGTCTAAAAATAAATAAAGTCTTTAAAAAAAGTGTCCTTTAATCTTGGTCATTTATCTTCCTGTTGGCTTGGATGTTCTGCAATCCATTCATCCAATTAACATTTACTCAAAAAGTAAAATAGAGTCGGTGCCCTTGGATAGCTCCCAACTGCCTTTTTAACTTCATTATTTGCTGGTTTCTGTAGCTGTGTGGCTTCACAGTCCTGTTTCAGTGGAAAGTTTGCCAGATCCCACACTTCTCAGGAGGAACCCTTGCAGCTGAGGTATTCTTCCATAACTTCAGCTGCCACCCGTGGGAGTCCCTCAGCCCTCTCGTGCCTCTGGGCTTCCTACCAGTTCCAATGCGGCTTCTCCTGCAATTCTTTTGTTACAAGGCTTCTCTCCAGCTTCTTCAGTTGGTTATGCAGGATGATTTTTCTATAAGTTAGCTGTCATTTCAGTTTGGTCCTGAGAGGAGGTTAGTGTAGCTTCCACCTACCCCACCACTATCTTGGATCCTTGTACTCCCAACCAATATTTAGAAGAATCTTGTGTTTAGAGCAGTCTTTCTTATGTAAAATATGGCTTCCTATGTATTCTATCTATGTATTCTCTTCCTATGTATCTGTAGATCTCAATTCTATGTGCTGTTGTTACGGAACAGATGGGGGGCTGAACGATATGAAAGACCCCCCTTTTTTCCCCCCGGGGGTTCCTCCCCCTTACCAGGTTCGCTCTGCCCGCCGCCAGAGGAAAGACGTAAAAGGAAAGGAATTATTATTTATTTGGAAGTTGTACAGACTAAAGTTCTTTAGAATATGCATAAACACACAGTCCTTCCCTCTCCCTCTGCCCCGTCTGGGGTACCGTATCTCACGCAGGCTCCCGGCACCATCCAAGGGGCAAAAGGGAGCACTTCCAAAGCCACGTGGTCCCCACTCGCCAAAGCCGTGTGCTCCCAAAAAGAGACACCAAATGGCTGCCCCTCCTGGATTTAAATCCCAGAGCCAATCTTTCTCTGCAGCCTCATTTCCGGCTCCTCCCACAATTGGCCACAGCTGCCAGCACTCAGGGCAGGTGTGGCCCTTTGGTGTGGAGCCAATTATTTCCAAGCTCTTCTGGACCCCATTACAAATCCCTCTTTGGGGGCCCCGCTCTTGGCTGCACCCTGTTGCACTGTGACTATACAGAACAGGTCTTAATCTATTTCTTGGAAAGCCCTCCAAGTATTTATTATACTTGTAGATTCCCAGGCTATACCCAGTTGTTTTGCGTAATTGCCAATCAATCAATGGTGTTTAAATTAAATTAATGTTTGGTAATTTATAAATAAGTAAATTACTTTGTCATCACATTATTTTATTATCCTATTTAATATTAATACTAAATCAATATTAACTAAATTGGTTAATTAAATCCAATGAATACAATTTAATATGAATGTGTCTTTCAGTTTATACTGGTAGCTTTAAGAGACAAAGATTAAACTGAATTTAGAGAATGCCAGCCAGCACTTGGGTAAGGTCATTCTGAGGCCAAGGTCCAGTCCACAGTGTTGCAAATTTAAAAATTCATTGTTAGCCCTGGCTGGTGTGGCTCAGTGGATGGAGTGCCAGACTGCGAAGCAAAGGGTCGCCAATTCGATGCCCACTCAAAGCACATGCCTGGGTTGCAGGCCAGGTCCCCAGTAGGGGGCACGTGAGAGGCAACCACACATTGATGTTTCCCTTTCTTTCTCCCTCCCTTCCCCTCTCTCTAAAAATAAATAAATAAAACATTTAAAAAACTAAAAATAAAAAGTCATTTTTGTTAATTCACTTAGGAGGGGCCTGGGGGGACGATGCATGGTAATCTAGTTCATAGCAAACTGATAAATGGGTAGAAGTCTAACTTACGTCACTGTTCTGAGAGACGTACCCGTCACGCAGGCTGGAACCTATGTTTATCGGCTGGTCTGACATAATCTTTTCATTAGATAGAGAGCCTCTGAAAACTCCTTGAATATCGAGAGTGATTATGATAAAAATGTGAAGCCCGAGGCACTTCCGCTCTCAGCGGAGCTCACCCCTGGGCACGCTGGCGCAGGCTCTCTGGCCGGAGCAGAGTGGGTTCTCTCTCCAAGGTGCTGGAGGGAGGTTCTGAGATATGCTGGATAAATGATTCTTCCTTAACATTCTTTATCTGTCACAAAAGCACGCCATCCTCACATCTGTATTTGGCAGAATGTGTTCTGGATAGGCGTCTTGGCTCGAGTCAGCATTTATTAACTGAATGAGTGAGTAAATGAATCAGCAGTCATTGACTAGAACAAGCTCCGGGGAGACTTGACAGACAGAATACGTTTTATTCTGTTTCGTTAATTTTTTTAGTGAAAGATTTGAAAGCATTGTCTTTGCAGGTGACATTTGGAAAAGCTACCCTCCAGCCTGCTTCCTAGGAGTTAGGAAACACTCCAGTTATCAATTGATAACTCTCTTGGATTAAATATTTGCATACCCCCAAATTCATATCCTGAGACCCTGAACCCCAATGTGATGGTATTGGGGACAAGACCATGGGAATTAGATTAGATCATGATGGTGAGGCCCTCATGACGGCGTTAGTGGTCTTACAAGAAGAGGAAGAGAGAGAGAGAGAGAGAGAGAACTCTTTCTGTATGCACACCCGAGGAAAGGCCATGAAAAGGTACCGCAAGGAGGTGGCTGTCTGCAGGCCAGAAAAACATATGCCCACAAGACCCAAACTGTCCAGCATCTTGGTCCCAGACTTCCCAGCTTCCAGAACTGTGAGAAATAGAGGTCTGTTGTTTAAGCCACACAGGCTGTGGTACTGTGTTAAGGTAGTCCAAGCTGACTAAGAGAGTAACCTATCTTTCAAAAGAATAAGTTGGTTCTGAGATGAGATGTAGGATCTCTGTTTTATTATTTTCCATTGAAGAGGAGGGCATTTCTGATGTCTTCCCCGTCCAACTCTAGCAACATACCCTGGGGGACTCTGGGTGCTATACTCCGTCTGCAGGGGCTGCAGGGGAAGACTGGGCGGGTGGTCCCAGCCCTCAGATGAAGAAGGATGTGGAGTCACACTGTGGCTGCGGAGCTCCAATGCTGGGAGGGGTTTCAGGGCTTACAGCTTCTCTGAGCAATTCCCCACGGATAAGAGTTTAGAGCTCACCGCTGAGGTTATATATTATGCATTTAAAGTTGAGCCACTGTGTGGATTGTAACTTTGTTTACTTATTGATTTTTTAGACAGAGAGGTTGGAGAGAGAGAGAAACATTGATTTGTTGTTCCATTTATTTATGCACTCATTGATGGTTTCTTGCATGAGCCCTACCCAGGATTGAACCCACAACCTTGGCATGAGGGGAAGATGCTCTAATCAACCGAGCTACCTGGCCAGGGATGGATTGTCACTTTGTAACTTCCTTCAGTAGTACCTGGCCGCCCAGGGAAAGGCGAGGTTTGACTTTATCCAGCACTGGGGATTAGCAAGGCAGTTAAGGAACACGGATAAAGGACCTATGGACGAAGCCAAAGGGGGTAGAATTGAGATGGGAGGTGGGAGGTGGGGGTGGGTGGGTCGGGTGGGGGAAAGTGGTGGTGGGAAAATGAAGACAACTGTACTTGAACAACAATAAATAAAAGCCATTAATAATAATAAAAAAAAGAGCAAAAGATTCCAGGAGGCTTGTTGGCGTTAAGTAACTAACCCTTAAATAGGCAGTGCTTCAGAGCAGTAAAGAAGGGAATATTTCAGAGCGGAAGGGCACTGCCTGTGTATAACTATTAAATGGTTATAGTGAACGTGGGAGTACTCGGTTACCCGCTGCATTGCTCCGGTGTAGCCACTTCTCTGCTTTACACCTAGGTGGCGCTCAAGATCTTGTTCCCCGCTGACCGATCTCCCTGTACCCTCTACGCTTTGCGTAATTCCACCACTGCCTGGCCTCTCTGCGCTGGAGGCTCCCGTTGTAAAAGTTACCGTAGCAGTCTTCACGCCCAAGCGGTGGACAGTGAAGTTGAGACTCTGCTGCAACCTAGTGGTCGCTTCACACGTCCGTGGTGTCTAGGCTAGGGAGGAGGCAAGTGACACCAAGACAGAGCCGAATATTTGGATACGAACATTCAAGGGGCCGGGAGTCCATAATAAGGGTGAAGAAAAAAAAATGTAGTAGGTATGAGAAAGAGGAATGAGTTTGGGGTCCAAGAGAATTTCGGAGTTTGAAATCTTGCTGATGGAATAGTAGTAAGTGAGGAGAATGTACAAGAAGCAGCTATGCTTGTGTGCAGCTGGAAATGCCTGGAAGAAAGACATGAAAGTTGAAGGTCAAGATGTCAGGGCCAGATGGCTGCAGGGGTCATTCACATTCGCCACTCAGATGAGTGCCCACGTGTTAGGGTCCATGTTTCAATGATATTGCTCACCTCCCACACTGCCACATTGTCTAGTAAAGTGTTGGCTGAATTGTCTTGAGTGTTGAAAAATCACAATGGTGAGTGTAGTGAATGGAGTGGAGATTACAGCTGCAAACTGGCTCACCTACACTTTTAAATGAGATACAGTTTCAAACACTTGGCTTTCTCAAGGCAAGCAAGCAGCTTATGTTCCATCTTTGACTGCCCCAGCCCTGAGCAAATCTCCCCATATCTGGTACTTTACAGTTTCACATGTATCCTCCGAGGGCAGGACAACATCCTGGATGTTGATCCGGGCTGGTTGCCTGAAATGGGCATACCACGCTCCGTAAGGCCCTCTTACCTTCCCAGCCATTTATTCTCTGCTGTGAACTTTTTGTAGACAGGATCTTCACCCAGGAGTTCTGAATCTTGGGTTAACAGATCCCAGGCATTGGGGATTCCCTGAGATCACACACAAAATTTTATTTTCTCCTCATTAAAAAAAATAAGTAACTTCTTAAAGGAATGTTTGGTTCATGAAAGAAGACACCCTTGCTTTAGGCGATTTGCCTTCCTTTGATCCCAGGCAAGTTTCTGTACCCACCAAACTCCATCTCCTCTTCTCTCCTTTCTGAGTTTGTAAAAGGTTTTAGAGGGTAGCTTCTCTACTTCCCCAGGAAGTTAGGAATTCCTGTATATCTGCTTCCAGGGTAGCTTTTGACCACGCCGTTCTCAGTCAGCTGGACCTTTGGCCAACTCAGACAGGTTCCCTTCTCACTCCCCGAAGGGTAGAGGATGTCTGGAGGTTTTGTTTCATTACTTACTCAGTGGCTGCTACATTTCTGCTGACGGAGAGGTCATCCCAAATCATCACCTGACTCCTGCCTGCTGACCCTCTCCTTTAATATCATGGGGCTCGTTAGCCGCAGAGCCAGAGTGTGAAGGGTGCCCCGGACCCTCAGCTACCAGACCACTTGGGACACTGTGATGACAGCTTTGGTTTCCTCTTGATTCTCAAGGCATCTTTGCAGGCCGACCGATCTGTCAGGTAACTTTTTTTCTTTGTCAGCTATGACAATGGATAGTGTTTATTTAGTCCAAGTTTTTTTATTTTGGTAAATTTCAAACATATACAAAGTGAGAGAGAATAGTATATTGAATGTGCAGATCACTCAGCTTTGGTCATCATTTTGTGCCAATATTACTTCAGCTGCACTTCCGTACTCTCTGCTCCTCCCCCTGAGTATTTTGGAGCAAATCCCAAACATCATATCTTTGCATCTGTAACTACATCAGTCTATGTCTCTAAAAGCTAAGAATTCTAAATATTACATCTCACCCAAAAGTTAGCAAAAAAATTCCAAAGTCATTCATGGTAAGTAATAGTGGTTGAGGGTAGTTTTTCTTGCTCAGAAAAATTTCCATTTCAGTGTTGGGCCCAAGGAAAAATCTCTTTTCAACTTTACATTACTAAGCCATAAAACTGCTGTTTGGTAGGGCCAGTCAGGATATTCAGCTTCTATTGCTGACAAAAAATTCATAGAAGTGAGATGCTTAAGCCCACAAAAGTGAACAGTTTATTTTGCTATTGGTTTAATAACACATGACAGATTCAAATGCAGCCTCGCACCACCCAGTGACATTTCGGTCAACTGTGGACGGCATGTGCACTGATGGCTGCATGAGGTTATCATGGCTTAAACATTCCTATCACCTTATGACCCTGTAACCTTCATAATGTCATAGCGCAATGCGTTACTTACCTGTTTGTGGCGAAGCCGGTGTAAACAGACCTACAGCCCTGCCGGTCATATGAAAGTATAGCGCACACAATTATGTGTGGTGCATAACGCTTGATAATGGTAATAAATGCCTATGTTTCTTCTTTCTGTATTTGCTATACTTTTATCATTACTTTAGAGTGTACTCTTTCCAATTATAGAAAGAGCTTGCTGTAAAACAGTATGCTACGTGACATCGGCCGCAGCCTCATCCGTCTCGTGTTTACCATGTCTCTCGATTGCATCCTTTTCTCTTGTGCTTACTTTAATCTTGTGTTGTTTTATAAAGTTAGTGCAGGCTAAGGGTACGGGGCTCATAAAGGCTACCACGGTGGACAGTAATGTCCTAGACCAGGGGTGCCAAACTCATTTTCACCAGGGGCCACGTTGGCCTCGAGGTTGCCTTCAAAGGGCCAAATGTAATTTGAGGACTGTAGAAATGTAACTACTCCTTAACAGTTAAGTGAAAGCTTGGCGCTGCCGCAAGGTAGAAACAAGGTGCCAGGCCGGATAAAACCAGGTGGAGGGCCGGATTCGGCCCGTGGGCCTTGTGTTTGCCACCTGGGTCCTAGACGTTCACACTCACTCCCCACTCACTGACTCACCCAGAGCAACGTCTAGTTCTGCGAGCTCCATTTACGGTAAGTGCCCTATGCAAGTGTATCCTTTTTTATCTTTTACACTGTATTTTTTCTGTACCATTATTTTTATGTTCAGAAATGTTTAGATACACAAACACTTATTAGCACCACCGTCCACCATATTCAGTCCAGTAACATACTGTTGCCGAGGAGCGAGAGGCCACCCCACAGAGCCCGGGCGTGCAGGGGCTAGCCCATCCAGGTCTGCGTAAGAGCACTCTGTGATGTCCACACCGTGACAACACGGCCTAGCGATGCGTTTCTCAGGACACACCCCCATTGCGTGGCACGTGACTGTGTTTTCTGCAGAGTGTCAGCAGAGGAATCACACAATGAATACGGCAGAGGAATCACACAATGAATTACCTTTTACTGTTTCACGAGCTTTGTAAATTTGTCCAGCTGAGCCTTTCCTGCCCCGCGCAAACTTGCACCGCTGGAAGCTGTAACATGTCTTAGCTGATTCCACTTCAGGTTGTACTGAATTAGCGATTTCCTCCCCTTCTTTGAAAATATTCTCACTGACAGTCGATCTCCACGGACTATAGGTTCCAGTTCTCTTCTGTCACTTTGAACTTGGCATTGATGCCTCCAGTAAACCACAGCAGCAACTGAGCAGCGTTGGCAGCATCTGCCCACTCATTAAAATACAAGAAAAAAAATACTCAGACCCATTAGCCTTGTTTTTGTTTTAATTAACTGCTGACGTTGCTTCCAAAGTCCCCAACTCTTTCCCCGACTGTTCTTGACAAAAGGCTGATTGTGTCAAATAGGTTTATTTTATTTTCTCTGGACACATTTCTTCAGCGTCTGCAGGCAAACACAATTCAATTAACTTACCGTGGGTGACGGC
>PVJI01032703.1:0-11954 GCA_004026765.1 Micronycteris hirsuta
GCTTGGCTGGGAAGTTCTGATTCATCTGTGGTATTCACCAGACATTGCATCTTCAGATTTCCATTTATTTTGGTCTTTACAAACTTCTGTTAATGGAAAAAATTTCAATTCCCTGGAAGATTGCAAAAGGCATCTGGAACAGTTTTTTGCTCAAAAAGATAAAAAGTTTTGGGAAGATGGATTATGAAGTTGCCTGAAAGATAGCAGAAAGTAGTGGAACAAAATGGTGAATACGTTATTCAATAAAGTTATTGGTAAAAATGAAAAATGTGACTTTTATTTTTATTTAAAACCAAACTAACTTTCTGACCAACCCAATATATGAGAAAAGCAATACACAAATCACTGATCCTCTGCATGTGAACAGGAGATGTAATGGGGTGTTGAGCTAGAGGACCTGGAAATGGAGATGTACCCCAGGAACCTTGTCTTGGAGGATGGGGGGGGGTGTGCAGAGGACAAGCACTGAGAGGTACTCTGCATATCTATGGCAACTCAGGTAGCTTAATAGTTATGTTAAAAAACTTTGCTGCTTGTTTAGAGCCAGGGAGATGGGCATGATTTTGACTCATGGTGTAGGGGGTGTTTACAACACCTGCAGAAGCAGCAGGAAGGTGGTTCACCCTGCGTCAATGGGCCTTGCCTGCCCCAACTGATAATGGCAGCAGAGTGAATGTAAACTGTACAGAAGACTGGCAGAATATAACCCATTATGGGAAGATTTGGAAATGGGGTCTCACCAGAAGCTCCAGGACAGGATTTAAACTGGGAATGGCAGCCATGGGTGGGCTCTCTGTATCTCTGTCATCTGCTTTGGGAAGTAGTAGGGGGTCTATCAAGAAGAGCCTCCACCAACCCACCATGAGGTCTGATGTATAAAGAGACGCCACATGGTTATTAAGAGCTGGAGGACATGCCAACATGGCTGAAGGTACTGGGAATTGTGGGACCTCTCCAGCCAAACATGGATTAATGGGAGATGCCCAAATGCTGACCTGTGACCAGGAATGCTGAGCCATGGACTTCCGTTTTTCCAAAAGATGGTATCTCTGACTGGCATATTCTGAACCTGGCCTGATTTGGTAAAAGGGAGGCAGGAGTATGTGTGTGTGTTTGTGAGTATTTTAAAAGGAATTGAAATTAATAGTAGAATTCTGTCATTATTCTTAATCTGTATAACTTTTAAATAAACAATTCCTTTCCTTTTTACCAAACTCTGGCATTGGGAGTCACACTTCTTTGTTGTGGGCAATTGAACTCACCTCCACACCTGTCTCAGAACTACATGGGCTGGAGTTCTCTAACTAGGATGCCTCATAGGACCTGAGTATGAAGATAAAATGTGACCTGACATGGACTCTGAAAAATAGGTTATAATCAGTTAAGTAGACAAAGAAACCTATTCCAAGACTAAGATAAAACTTGAATGAAGTGAAAAGGAACATACTTGGTAATTACATTTTGAAGAGCTTCCTGGGGACTATCAAGGATCAAATAAGAGAGATCAATTAGGAGGATTAAGGATATTATTAAATTCCTCAAATAAGCAGTATTTGATCTAGAAAAACATGGGATCAACTGATGATTTTGAGCCAGGAAATAATAGGATGAAAGTAGTTGGGTTTCTACAAAATTAGCTTGAGGTGATGACTGAAATGAATTCAAAATAAAGTCATTGAGATAAAAAGGAAAACAATTGAAAATACATAATTCTTGACACAAACGTATGACTTTATAACAGGGCAACTGCAGAAGGATAAAAAGAAAGGAAACCTTACTAAGGAAAACTAAGAATAAATAACTGTTCTGTAAAGAAGGAAAAATTGAATAATATATCAAGATTTTAAGACAAATAGCTTGAGGGAATGATTGTATCTCTGATAGACATTGGAAACCAGGGACTGAGGTTTTGGAAATACTCTCTTAAGAATATATGAGAATAAATAAAAACCAATAAAGTAGTAAAGGAGATGGATCGTAAGGAAGAGAGGATCACACTGAAAAATTTTACCTGGAGATCTAAAGAGGAGAATATGTCAAAAAGAGGAAATATTCAAAAGAAAACAAACATACAGACTTCTACATACATGTAGAAGACAGACTAGTCAGGGTTCAAAAAGAGAAATAATTGGTGGAATTGTTTATAGCCCTTTTACTAGATGAACATTCCATTCACTAATCAACTGCAGAAGAAAACATTGTCACTGAATCCTAATTGCTAACGTTCACTACTTAATCTCTCTGCGGAGACAGGAATTAGTTATGGAGTGTTTATGTAGATGGCAGTCATCTTGTTTGCCACAAACTCATTTGCATGGAAAAGCACACATCAGTTCGACCTCTGTCAAAATAATTAGCTAAGCATGAGATAAAGCCCTTTAAATTTTCAAGTGTTCCAAGCATTAAATCATTTTTTTCAATCTGGAGCCAAATCAACACATTTTACAGAATTAATAAGCATTGTATGTAATTCTACATTTTAGCATGTTACCTTTTCTTTGTTTTTTTTTTCCTTTCTTATCTATTTCATAAAGTATCTAATTTGATAGAAATAAAACATTAGCAGCTGGTAATCACTGAGATAATGAGAAATGGAATCTCTTCTCACTGTTCCCATCCCTCTCATTCTATGCTTATTCTATGTTAGGCATTATGAAATTGAAATAAAATCCATTTCAATTAAAAAGAGCTCTGTTCTCTTACTGTAGGGCTTGATAAACAGCATTACTGCATTCAGGTCAATCATAATTTAATCACCATGCATCCATCACCTAACACAAGGTTCACAAGAATAGAACTAGGGCTAGTACACCCCTAGGCGTAACAACAAATGATGTGTCCAGACATTGACAGTTGCCCCTGGTTGAGAACCACTGCTTTCAGTGTAGAGAAGGACACTAACATTGAAAAGGCAATTAAAAAATAAGTAAATAACCAATTAAGTGACAATTAGAGGAAAGAGTGCCCATGCAGGAGAGTCAAACAGAGCAGTCAAGAAACAGAAGGGGGAAAATAAGGTCTGAGAATCAAAGAGGGAAGAATTTCAACAAGGAATGATCAGTGGTATCCCATGATGTGTCCAATAATAAAAATGAGGTCTGAGAATGGCGTTAAATCAGAACATTTCAGAAGTGATTTTTCATATTGTCCTTTACTGTACAATAGTCTTAAATGGCCACACGCATCCGCATCACTGAGATATTTCAGCTTCCAGAGGCTCCAAATCAGTCATTCTGGAGTAGGCCTAAGACATTCTGGAAATATAGCAGAGGCATTCTGGAATTTTTCAGTTACTTCTCTATTCTCTTTTTTCTGTTTCCTTTATCCTTTATCTCTCTATAGTTTTCTCCCTATCTGTACAGTGTGGGACAATATAAAGAATAGTAAACTTAATAGTTCAGTATTAGTTCCTAGTTCCCAATTTGACATTAAATAAATGTGTTTACTGGACAAAGTCCCTTAACCTCCAAGCCTTAGTTTAATCGCCTGTAAAATTGGATTGGATAGCCTCTCCAACACTTATCTTCTATGTGTAACCTGATAAAATAACCACAGTAAACAGATTCTTGGTGAACGTATTAGTAGGCCCATTCTAATCAGATACAAATATTGTAAAAATAAAAAAAAGTAAACTACATATTACAAAGAAGGTTATACTCTTAAAAATATGATGCAATCATAACACAATAACTGTGCAATAATATTAAAAATTATAATATATTATGGAGAATATACTAAAGAGAATAGTACAAAATACAGTATATGTCTAAATAGAAAAATTAATTATCAAAGCAACATTCTGAGTGATTGTACATGTCTAGATCCTGAAGAATAGATTCTCACATATTTTCGTATATTATAGATTTTCCTCCTATGTGAGATCACTCTGCACATTTAATTTGGAATTTTGCTTTTCATGTGAATTTATGTAACTGCTTTATCATTATGGAATTTGCGCCTCTGAGGCTATGGCTGGAATTAGTCAAGAAGCCAGAGGCCACTGCTGCCCAGTACTGCCACCACAGGTGTGCCTCAAACGTGGGAGGTAGGAGAATAGGCAACGCAAGCTCAGTGTGTGGATTTGTGTATCTGACAGAGCATCCACCGTAGCCACATCTTCAATCTGGACACAGGGGGATGAATGCAGAAGTCAGGGACAGACATCTGTGCACTTGCAGACACCTCAAGGAGAAAGATTCTGCCTTGTCATCACCTCCCAGAACTCACACAAGCACATTTTATTAGTGGAACCTAATTTATATCCAGATGAAAGGCCCCAGTTAGCTTATAATTATCTTCCCAAAAAGGAAAGCAGAATGGAATTTGAGAGAATATAGAGAATGCTCCATAATATATTTTTGAATTTTCCTCTACAAATGAGTAAAAAGACCAATGGTTCTCAGCAAACAACTGGGCTATCTCAAAGATTTAGTGGATGTCTGTGTAGTTGCCATGGCTCTCAAGTAACTAATCATAAAAAGAGTTGATGAAACTGAAGCAAGACACATTTCTTAGTTAAATTTTATTTATTTTTAGACAGAAGAGAAGGGAGGGAGAAAGAGAGGGAGAGAAACATCAGTGTGTGGTTGCCTCTCACATGGCCCCCACTGGGGACCTAGCCCGCAACCCAGGCATGTGCCCTGACTGGGAATCGAATCAGAAATCCTTTGGTTCGCAGCCTGTGCTCAGTCCACTGAGCTACACCAGCCAGGGCCTATTGAACTAAAATCTTAGCTCCACCATTTAGTTGTCTATGGGACTGTGGGCAAGTTACTTAGACTCTTGGTTCCTTATAAAATTCCCTGTCCATAAAGTGAGAGCCATAACATTACCCACCTCGCACTACTGTGAGGATTAAATGAAGGTATCTGTGGGAAGCATCTAGCACTTGGTAATAAACAGCTCTAATGACAATGATAATTGTGTCAAACTGATTGTATTTATCCGATGTACCAAGGCCATTCTGAAAGAATTTTGGCATTCACCTATTCATACATATTCAATTTGCCTATTGGTAATTGGTTAAATGTTACGTATTATATTTGCATGTGTGTGTATTTTTACTCACAGTATTTTGTGGTTATAATGTGGCCATATTGTACAGCCTAAAATTAGCTCTGTTTTATTATATAATAGGATCTTTGTGAGGAAAAGCTCCTCACCAAAAAAGATGACTTGAAAGAAATTTTTTATCAATTTATTGTCTATGATACCTCTATCGCCAATTATAATTACATTCTGTAGAACTTTATTTAAATTTCTAATACATCGTTCATCCTATTTATTGACTTCTAGACTTCCTGAAAAGGGGCATTATTCCCCAGTTTCTAGCTCCCTAACATGACTATGAGTTAATGAGAAGTTCCTAGGATGGTGCCAAGTTCTTAGCATGTTCTAAGTAGATATATTTTCTTTTATTTACACAGTTCCATGGGGGTGTGGACAATGTCGTCTTCATTTTAGAATTAACAACCAGTGAAGAATGCGATATGGTAAGGACATGATTTAGAACTTAGGTTCTTTTTAAAACCCCAACCTAAAATTGAAATTGAGAGCAGGCTGACAGTGACCAGAGGAGAGAAGGGAGGGAATTTTAGTGGAAAGGGGTGAAGGGTTTGCAGGAGCAATTATAGAGGACACATGGACAAAAACGGGGGAGGGGAGGCGGGAGGGAGGTGGGGAGGGCTGGGAGGCTGGGCCGGGGTGGGTAGGGAAGGCAGAAAACTGTACTTAAGCAATTAAACAATAAATAAATAAAATTAAAAAAAGAACTTAGGTTCTTTTTTTATTGTATTTGTTTCTATTACCTTTTAGTTCTTTGCCGCAATCACCACCTGTTGCCCATGTCCATGAGTCCTTTTTCCTTTGCACTCATTCCCTCCAGTAGGTTCTGATGGTAGATTTCAAACTGGTCATAAATTCCTCCTTTGCCTGTATTCATGAGCCTCTCCTCCTAGTAAGAGGTAAAGAACGGTTTTCCATTTGGGCCTGGCCATATGACTTGTTTTACTCAATGGGACATTAGAAAATAATAATGTAGAGTCTTAAAAAAAAAAAAAAAAAGTGTTATGTACTGAGCGATTGCCCTGCCGGCTGCGAAAAACCCTCTACATGTGAACAAGCTGCGGCTATCGTCCTTGACAACGAAAACCAGTACGGAGAAAAGTCTCAGGCCTTCCCTGGCTCTGAACCTGTCCCCAGTACGTGAGTGAGGTCTCCCAGGCTATCAGCCCCTTTCCAGCCAAACTGATTTAGACTGGAAGCACTGCCCAGACAACCCACAGAGCTATGAGAAAAAAGTGTTTAAAAAGTATTGCTTTAAGGCATGCACTTTAAGTGTCTGTCTGCTGAATAGGAAAAAAAAAAAAAAAACTAACAGAAAAGAGCTCTTACTATAGATATATCATTTAATAAAGCTGTTTAAACTTGGACAGGTTACTTATCTTACTGAAACAGAATGACCTTATGTGGAATGTTGAGAACTAACTTCTGTTTATTTATAGTTGTGGTAAGAATTAAAAGAGGTAACATGTTCAAAACCCTTATCACAGTATTTGGTACATTTTAGGGATGCAGTAGTATTCCTTACCTTTCCTTTCCTCTTCTCTGATAGTTTCTTTCCCAGGATAAATTTGAGGTCACACTGCATGTTGATATGCTGAGCACGAGAGTACCAAGCTAGAGAAGCAGTGGGACCGAAGACACAGCACATGCTGTTTCTCCAACTGTATGCTCAGGTGTAGATTTCTTTTACCCACAGGAAGGAGTGCCTTCACCTAATTCGCACAGATATAATTGGAGGACTAATTGCAGCCTAGATGGTACGTTAACACATTTCTGTGGAATTGCATTAAATTAAATTATTCAGTAATGGAAAGGTCGAGTTTCAGAAAATAAAACAGCAAAAATTATCTTGGCTGATTACAAAGTCTAAAGGAAAGAGTAATCCAAAACACATTCTCACCTTTCCTTGATCTTCAGAGAATTTCACATGCATTTCATTTTGGTACTCATACACTTGGCTACATTATGGAAATTATCATCACTTGTTATTTTCCAGCCTCAGAAAACATAACATATAATACACCATACTTTGGTTAGAACTGTAACCTGCTACTGTCTGACATCCTTAATTGTGCTACATTTAGATTGTAGGTCTTCTGATTTCTCCATTTTCTTCAATCTTACAAAACTCACTTCTCTACCTAGCCTCGATCCTATTGTAAATTACCTAAATTACTTGCTCATAAATATTGTCAATTCTCTTGCATTCTTCCCATTCACTTCATCTCCATAACAAAAATGCTCTAATGCTAGATGAAGACCAAGCCTTTTTTTTGACTTCCTATTCTTTGTTGCCAAGCTATATTAAATAAAAATAGCATAAAAATGTAGATGTTTTACACATTAATATCCTCCAGCCACAACTGGACCTTAAAATCCTTGCCCATTTTCCTCTGCCTTTCCTCCAAGTAACCATTCCAAATCTTCATTACATTTCTCAATCCCTTAACCAATTCCCACTCATCCATTTATTCACTTTCTTTCCAATATTTGCATTAACTTTTTATCATGCAATATTTATTGTGATAGGACCAAGAGGTAAAAGAATGACCAAATTATGAGTGATCTCTGCTGTCAAAAAGCTTATATCCTCATCAAAGAAAAATAATGTAAATAAATAAACAATATAATTACAGTTTTTGCTTTTATAGAATAAATAAATAGAAAGGATGTTCAGAGATTTGGATGGTAAAAGGGCAACATGCCTGAACAGTATTCTAGAACCTGCCAGAAGTTCACTGTATCCAGAGCATAAAGATATTTAGATGAAGGGTTTACCCATGACATAGGAAACAGAGTGATGCATTCATGGATCATGTGCAAGAAGAGAAAGACAAAAAGACTGAGAGAAAGGAAGGAGGGTGAGAGAGAGGGAAGAAGGGAAGCAGGAAAGAAAGGAGAAGAAAAGAGATAAAAAGGAACTTATAACACCCTCTAGCAAATTAAAGCGGTAAAATGTCTTATTAAAGCTTTTTAGATAGCATGCACAATTTTGGGAAAGACAGAGGGAATAGGCTTGGAGTCCACACTAATAAGCACTATGTCTAAACTACACCGTGGCAGTGAGTCACTGTTTCTGGGACCAGAAATCATTCGTGGCATCAGTGATCCTGAACACTGCATGCTGATTCTCTACCACCATGGCTCTTAAATGCCTCCACCACCGTCTTCTGCTAAACAGTGGGTCCCATGTGGTACTCCTATTGGTTTCTTATAAGTTAAAGTTCATTGTAGACATTCTCAGTTAGCTTTGAAGACACTAGTTTACAAGTCTGAGTCCTTTCTGCAGAGGAGCCTAGAAAAATGAATACCTGCCTTTGACCTTGGATTTAGGAACTTAACTAAAGAGAAATTTCCCAAACATAAGAAATATGCTTGGCAGCTAGGTACCATAATATGATGATGTACAACCCCAAAATAACCAGAAACATCCAATGAAAGTTAATTTCTTGTTCATATTACATATATACATTGTGGGTTCTCTGAGTCTCTGTTCCATGTCTTCTCATTCTGGGACCCAGACTGAAGAGGCAGCTCCTGTACAAATCATGCCTTTCTTGTGGTAGAAGACTAATCAAGAGGATAAGCAATTCCGTGGAGTCATATTTAATGTTTTGGCTTGCTCAACATTATATGAAACATTGTTTCTCAACAGTATGAGAAACAGCTCATATTATTTCTCCAAGTAAGTCTCATGGCAAGTTTTTTGTTTTGTTTTTGCTTTGTTTTGTTGTTGTTTTTTAATGTAAAGAGGAGATAGACTTCTTCAATTGTATGGAGGAGTGGAGGTAAGGATGGGTAGAAATTATAAATAATCTGTTAACACAATATGCCCTCCTCATCACAAATATTTAATGTCCTTCTTTCTGCACAGAAAACACACCTCAAAGAAGACACCTGTCTTACCCAATCAGACATCAAACTATAAATCCATTATAGTGTGACCATTCCTGCTTCACACCTAGATGATGGCACTCCTCTGGCTCACACATCAATCACTAAATGGTGAAATATTTATGAAAAGGCATTACTGTTTGAAAAGAGAATAATCAGAGACACACAGCAATCAATCATTGTTCTATAGATACCTGAAATTCAGCTAGAAACATTACAGATCCCCCTTCTTAGTAGTAAAGTATGTTCCTCAGTCTCTGGCTTTGTCCACTGGGAGGGACTCCTCTGTTCTTTGTTCTCCATGGGTCTAAACTTTGCCTTCTGGGAAAGTTTCCTTTTGATTAATCTCCTTGGCAATATGTGATAAAAGTTTTCTGGTCTTTTCCTTTCAAATGGATATTGGAAGCCAAGATTTAACATATTGTATAATTGCAGACTCTTTTTATACTGACTAACAGTGATGCTAAAAGTACAAATCTCTCAAAAACATGGATGGATTTTTTTTTACATATTTGATACTAGTTAGTGTGATATTCTAATAGGCATTGCTAATTTTTGAGACGTGCTTTTCTTTACGGATAAGGTTTCTTCACAACCTTAATTACGTATATTTTTAGTATAACTAGCTTTCATTGGATCACACTCTTAGCTTATTTTTTCTAAGCTATTTTATGCACCCTAAAAAGAGATCATGCAGTAATAAATAAGACGCATGAAATAATCTATTCAGAGGTTTTAAACAAAGAACTAAGCTGTGGTTTTGACCTGTGCTCTCCCTTGAGCATGTGACTTAGTAGCTATATCATGATTTGGTCTCTGACCTAAGGATGCATCTCAATGAGACTTCGGGTTCAAAACATTTCTCAAGGTTAGGTTTACTGACTAGAAAAAAGAACTCATTATAATTCCCAGTCTTGCAAGTCTCAGATACTCAAACCCCTAATATCCTTTTCTTTTTTTTTAAACTGGTTCTTTTTTTTTTTAATTTTCCGTTAGAGTTGACATATATTAGTTTCAAGTATACAGCACAGTGCTTAGACATTAACATAACTTATGAAGTGATCACCCCATTAAGTCCACCACCCATCTGACACCATACATGGTTAGTTATTGCAATAACATTGACTGTATTCCCTGTGCTGTATGTCACATCCCCGTAGCTATTTTTATAGTTGGCAATTTGTACTGCTTATCCCTTCACCTTTTTCACCCCCTAATTTCTTTTCATTCTTTCTTAAAAACAGGGAAAAATTTTTCCTGAGTTCATCTCTTGTTTGTAGAATTATATCAAATGCAGCTTCATATCTAACCCTTATACCAGCATTCCCCAACATTTTTGGCGCCGGGGACTGGTTTCATGGAAGATCATTTTTCCATGGACTGAGGTAGGGGGATGATTTCAAGTGTATGACATTCAAGCTTACCTCCTTCTGTGTGGTCCAGCTCCTAGCAGGCCTGGGCTGATACTGGTCCGTGGCCTGGAGGTTAGGGATGTCCTTATGGTAACAACTTGCTACCAGACTTTATTGGTCAAAGCCACAATTTCATTAGACACATTATCTGACTTTCAAATGCTCATAATTGATGGTTTTACTATTTTCTTCTCACTGCATAATATGGGTCATAATTTTTCCAGCTCTTAATAACAAGGTTTTGGGTTTTCTTTTCTTTTTTCAACTGGCCCCAACCACAATGTTACATATATTATTATTTTTGTTTGTTTGTTTGTTTTAGGAATAGAACAGTTCTAAGTGTCAATTTTCATATTAGTCAGCTTTTGATAGTCTGTGTTATATATAATAACCTCAAAATATGAGTGACCAACAACAGCACAGGTTTATTTCTCACTCCTTTTCCATGGGTTCTGTGTGATAGCTGTGCCTCCGTTGTAGGCTGTGGGGGCAGATTTGTGTCTTCCACATCTGTCCCCTTACTTCTATAGACCAGGGTAAATAGACAGCTCCTATTTAGAACATGACATTTCTCATAGCAGAGAGGAAGCAATAGAAGCTAAGCCAAATCACGTCACTGTATTGAAATAGTTCCTGCTCAGATTTGACATATGGCAGATGTGCTCACATTAAGCCGAACCATATAAGTTACTTGGCCAATGGGATGAAAAATTATAATGATCAATTGTGAGGCCAACAGTGAAGGAGAAAGGAAGAACAAATATTTGTGAACAATAATACTACTTACTACAAAGGGAATATAAAAACAAATTTCAGAACCAAGTCCTTAGGGACTGTAACAATAAGAGTTTGAATTTTTGAAAAGGAATCATCATGCCCTGGCTGGTGTAGCTCAGTGGATTGAGTGCGGGCTGGGAACCAAAGGGTCCCGGTTCGATTCCCAGTCAGGGCACGTGCCTGGGTTGCAGGCCAGGTCCCGTGAGGGCCATGTGAGAGGCAACTACACATTGCTGTTTCTCTTCCTCTCTTTCTCCCTCCCTTCCCCTCTCTCTAAAAATAAATAAATAAAATCTTAAAAAAAAAAAAAAAGGAATCATGATAAGAGAAAAAAAACGAACCAGTGAGAAGAAAGGATCAATGAGAGGTTGAGTAAAGTGAAACCTGAAATCTATCCATGGATGGAGGCACTATAATGGCCACTGGTGAACTAGATATAGAAAATTTCAATAAGGTGGAGAAGTTACCACTGGGTCAGCAATCTGCATTAAGAATGAATAGGAGATTTTGAAATATGAGAGAGCTGATGAATTACACCACTCTCTTCTCTGCCAAAATCAGAATCTAATTATATATATATGCACGGTAATAAAATTTAGATTGGCCAGAAAGTTCATATGTTTTTTTCTGTAAAATGAAAGACATTTTTAATTTTCACCAATTACTTTATTGATGTGGCTATTTTGAGTATGTCAGCTCTCTCTCACATGATATAATATTGGTTGTTCTCAATTAATGACTAGATTTTTTTAATAATTACTTTATTGTTGTTCAATTACAGTTATCTGCATCCTCTCCCCTCCCCTC
>PVJI01032704.1:0-11944 GCA_004026765.1 Micronycteris hirsuta
AGGCATTTGAGCCGCTCTATTTAGAGCACTGCAAGAAGCCTCTCCTGGCCTCTCATCTTGCTTCCCCTACATACCTGTCATGTATATCTTCAACACCTCTGAAATTTCTACCTTCTTCCTGATTGGAATCCCAGGGATGGGGACTGCCAACATTTGGATCTCCGTCTCCATTTGCCTCATGTATTTTGTTGCCATCCTGGGGAACTGTATCATCTTATTTTTCATAAAAACAGAGACTTCTCTTCATGAGCCTATGTACTATTTCCTCTCCATGTTGGTCTTTTCTGACCTCAGACTGTCCTTCTCCTTACTTCCAACCATGCTGAGAATCTACTTGTTCAATGCCACTGGAATTTCCCCGGATGCCTGCTTTGCACAGGAGTTTTTCATTCATGGTATGGAGTTCTCCATTCTCAGGTATGGAGTCATCATTTCTTGTTACTATGTCCGTGGATTGCTTTATAGCCATCTGCAACCCTGTGAAACACACCTCCATCCTGACCAGTGCCAGAATCATTAAAATTGGCCTTACATTTGCTGCAATAAGTATTTTATTTGTCCTCCCTTTCCCCTTTATTCTAAAGAGATTGAGATTCTGTAAGAAAAGCCTTCTTTCTCTCTCCTATTGCCTCCACCAGGATGTCATGAAGCTGGCCTGTTCTGACAACAGGGTCAATTTCACCTAGGGCCTGTTTGAGGCTCTCACAGCTATGTTAGAGTTGGCGTGCATTTCTGTCTTACATGCTGATCTTGAAAATTGTATTGGTCATAGCCTCACACAAAGGCCACCTTAAGGTCCTTGACACTTGCATGTCCCACATCTGTGTTGTGCTTATCTTCTATACACCTATTATCACCTTGGCTGCCCTTTCTCGCTTTGCCAAAGATGTTTCACCAGTTATTAGGGTCATCATAGCAGATATCTTTCTTCTAGTTCCCCCACTAATGAATCCCATTGTGTACTCTGTGAAGAATTGGCAGATTAGATATCGGATCCTGGTGAAATTATGTGGCAAACAAGGTTGATGAAAAAGTTTAGCTATGGCCCTGGCTGGTGTAGCTCAGTGGATTGAGCACAGGCTGGGAACCAAAGGGTCCCGGTTTGATTCCCAGTCAGAGCACATGCCTGTGTTGCAGGCCAGGTCCCCAGTGGGAGCCATGTTAGAGCCAACCATACATTGCTGTTTCTCTCCCTCTCTTTCTTCCTCCCTTCCCATCTCTCTAAAAATAAATAAATAAAATCTTAAAAGAAAAGAAAAAGTTTGGCTATGAAAAGCCCAGCTCAGTTGGAAATTTCTGAACAATGTGGGAACCTGAAGATGGTAACGAAAAAACAAAGACTGCTCACAATCATATACTGCATATACTTAGTAGGCCCATAAAATGTAAATTTATTGTTTTAACCAAGCAGCAACAACAATCTAGGTTAGATGATTTAAGACTGAGGTTAACCTTAGAACTAAACGTTAAAAAGAAAACCACAGAGCCAAAATGGCGTCACTCACGCTAAAAGCCTATGATACCCAATGTAGATTTTGTACTCAATGTAATTGTAGTTTAAATCTTTCCTGGAATATAATTTTATCAGCCCCTATAGAATGTTCTGGTCAAACACCAGTATGGTCATCTGTCAAGTGGGCCCTCTTCATCCCTTCACCCTCCGTAGAAAGGAGAGATAGTCTACATGATACAAACCCTTGCTGTTCTCTCCTCCTCACCCCCAGGAAACAGAAGTCCTGGTCTAAACATCATCCTTTATTTTCTTTTTTAACGGTGTCCCTTGTCTACCCTTCTGCATATAAAAACCTGCCATTTTGCACAAACCCTTTGAGTGCCCTTTTGGATCTGGGCAGGATACTTCCAGATTCATGAATTGCTTAATAGAATCAATTAGATCTTCAAATTTACTGCTTTGAATTCTGTTTTTTACCTAAGTTGCCCACCTCTTTTCTGATTTTTCCCTCTATGCAATCAGCTATATAGCAACCTTAGCCATAGCAGTCAAGTCCTAATTAGGATTAAAGAGATTTTAAAAGTATTACTTTAAAGAAAAATTTTGAAAAGTAAAATGACATGTTTATTTATGCAAAAGCAAACATTGCCCTAATTAATTCAGGCATGACCAGCAGTACTGAGGTATGCTGCACGATTAATCACACTCTCAACCACACACAGACTCAATATTCCCTAAGCACATTGTGTGTATGTGTGTGCACCAACAATTTACATAAACCATTAGAAATCCCCCTGTCCTAAAGTACTGTGAAGTATGTTTGGAGATATAAGACTTATATACAGAAAATAATTGAAACTAAAAGCAAAAAACAATAGATTAGCAAATATTTCATTCATTTAGATTTTCAAGTATTTGCAATAGGTTACATCAGTCACTTCCTTTACACATATATTGGTTTAGCTATTTTTGTCCAAATCTGCATGTCTCTCCCTATTTGCTACTGTCGTAAACTTAAACAACAGCATTATTTTTTAAATATATTTTATTGATCATGTTATTACAGCTGTCTCAGTTTTTCCCTCTTTGTCCCCCTCTCTCTGGTACCCCCATTCCTTCCAGCAACCCCCTCCCTTAGTTCATGTCTATGGGTTGTGCATGTAAGTTCCTTGGCTACTCCATTTCCTATACTGTTCTTAACATCCCCGTCTGTTTTGTACCTACCAATTTGTACTTCTTAATCCCCGCGCCATTTCCCCCATTCTCTCCCTCCTCCCTCCCAGCTGACAACCCTCCAAATGATTTCCGTATCTATGATTGTGTTCCTCTTCTGCTTGTTTGCTTAGTTTGCCTTTTAGATTCAGTTGTTGACAGTTATGAATCTGTTGCCATTTTAATGCTCATAGTTTTGATCTTTTTCTTATGGAGTTCCTTTAACATATGAAACAGTATTATTCTTACTGTCTACATCCTCAATGTGCAAGTGATGTAAGAAGCAGATATTAACTTCTGTTTTTGTCAATATCCAGCAAAGTACCTGTAATATACTAGTTGTTTATTATATGTTTATTAAAAACTTTATGGTTACAATCAATTTTGAAGTTATGAATAAAATGTATGATTGTAAAACCAAAGAAGCATTTAAACTGTCTCTGGAAAACCTCATTGATACAGAGTTCACTTATTCTACAAATTCATTACTTGGTGCAGAAAAAAAAATATACAAGCCAATGCAAATAGGGCTTGGAAATCACTTAAAAACGGAGTCATCTCTTGTATATATATGATGCAATAAGCCCTTCACTAAAAAATTCCCTGAGTGAATTTAATTCAAACTCACTCTAAAAACCAAAAACCCTGCTTTAGTAAGATACACACTCCATTGCAAGTGACAACAAAACAAATAATATTATCTGTGAAACACAAAACATTTGTAGGTAAGATATTGTCATAATGGCTCACAGATACGAAGCAAACTGTGTAGGAACCTGACAAGCTACAGCACACTTCCGTGCTGGAAACAGATCATTAGCACCACTGGCCCTCACTCTCTGCCTCTCTTCCCTGCTGCTCTCAGTGTTCTGAATGAAGCTCACCCTGGTGGTGTGGTAAATGGTCACAAGTTGGATAAATACGCAGTGGGGACACTTTTTATAGCTGAACTAACAGAGAAGAGAGAACTTTCATTATCAGCTCCACTTAAAGATCTAGGGAAGAAAATGAACGTAGCTTTCTTAATTTCCTAAAGTTAAGAACTGATCACTATTCCCACGGATATAAAGTCAAAGCGATTGACGAAACCGGGCGGGTGCGAATCCCTACGCCATTACCTCACTCATTGTGACCGTGGTATATAAAAAGTAAGGATATGATTTCCAGAAAAGTTGAAGAAGTGGCTTAGGACAGGATTAAACCCCCCAAACATATATAAGTAAAAATAAAAATAAACAAACCAACCAGTAGTTGTCTATTAGAGCTACCAAAAATGGCAGAAAGACATCAGTGATAAATAATAATGCAAAAACATTACTTAAGAAAAATTATTATTAAGATACAAAAGAAATCAACTCACACAGTAGCCTGTAGGGATTTTATTGGTAGTTCTTTGAAAATATGGTTCATACCACACTAGTGATTACCAAACAATGTACTTGGACAATAAAGTAAACTTTAGAATGCTATGCTTAAGAAAAGAGACACCCAAGTATGTGTCATCTTAACGAATCACAACTGTACTGTATACATGCCATGAGAAGCCCCCTTCTTGGTCTTGGTAAGGCATTGGCATCATCGGGGGAGCTTTGAATCATAAGGTAACAACATAGGCCAATTATCAGAGTACAGAATTATTTTTAACTGGTTCCCCTGTTGATGGATATTAAAGTTGTTTCTGAATTGTGGCTGTAAAGTTCCAACAGACAGTCTTAGAGATATGTTTGCTTGAACATAAGCTTAGTTTTCTACAAGTGTGATTTTTATGTCACAGGCCAGGCACTGATTTACCTACAGTAGATATTGGTAATGCCAAACTGTATTTTACCAAATAGCTTCCAAAGTATGAGAGTTCCAGTTTCACATTTTCACTTAAATTTCAGTTTGATAATTCTTTTAATATTAATCATTCTAGTATGTATGTTATAGTATCTCATTATGGTATTAATTTGAATTTGTTCTTAATGCAATTGACAGTGCCAGATCAAGTACATGGTCCATTTCCATGGTAATTTATTTTCTAATTTGTAGAAATTTTTAATATATCCTTTGTCAGATATGTGTAATGAGAATATTTATTCTCAGTGGGTTGTTTGTCTTTTCATTCTCTACAAAGTGTCTTTTAATGAATAGAATTTCTTTCTTTTAGTTATTGGTGAATAATCAATTATTGTTGTTTCAGAATTAGTCTTTTTGTGGAAGACATTACTATAATTTTTCTTATGCAAACTATTTTTACATTAAATACTTAGGTTTGTTGTCCATCTTAAATTATTTTTTATAAATCTCATTAGTTTTTTCTTTATTTGTGTATAAACCATTCCATTCTGAGAAACCTTTCCTTTCCCTATGGATTCATATCACTGTCAAAAATCAAGTGGTACCACATGTATGTATCAACATCTGGATTCTGTTTTATTCCATTAATCTGTTTGTCTATCCTCATGTTAATGCCACCACACTGCTTAATTAATGTAGCTGTAGAGTTAATCATGAATTCTAATGGTGTAATGCATCCAACTTTTTTCTTACTCTACATTTTCTAGGTCTTTGCATTTTCATATAAATTTTATAATCAACTTGTAAATTTTCACAATAAAATCTGCTAGAATTTGACTAGACTTGTGCGAGCCGAAACATTATTTTGGAAAGATTGCCATCTTAACTATATAGTGTTTTTCAATAAATAAACAATATCTATCTACTCATTTATTTAGGTCTTGAAATTTTCTGCAATAGTTTGGAGTTTTCAGTTCAGAATCTTAAAAGTATTTTTTCATGTTTATTTTTACATATATGATGCTTTGAGCCTATGCCATTGTAAAATTTAATTTCAGCTGGCAGGTGAGCCTCAGTGGATTGAATGCCTGCCTGCTAACCAAAGGGTCACTAGTTCAAATTCCCAGTCGGGGCACATGCCTGGGTTGTGGGCCAGGTCCCTAGTAGGGGTCAAGGGAGAGGCAACCACACATTGATGTTTCTCTCGTACTCTTTCTCCCTCCATTCTCCTCTCTCTATAAATAAATAAATAAATTTTTTAAAAAATTTAATTTCTGGTTTTTTTAATCATGCAGAATTTCAGTTTTATATATTGTTTTTATAATCCTCCAGCTTTTCTAATTTTACTTATATTTAATGTTTATAGGCTTTATATGTATAATTTTATCACTTGCCAATAAAGACATTTTTACTTTATCTGTTTTTTATACTCCCATTTCCTTTTTTTTTTTTTTTTTCTGTACTACTCTGCCTTGGACATTTCATCCTGTTTTGAACAGGATATTGATAAACTGTTGGGAGCCATGCTACACCAGATCCATGAGCACTGATTTGTGGAGGACCAACCCACACCCATTTCTCGGCATGGTCAGATATGGGTGGGACGCTGCTGCACGGCGGCAGGCGACCAGGGGCAGTTCTCCCCAAGTCTAGCTTATGGCTTGCATGATGTAGATGTGGCAATGCTCATTTGACCTCTAGAAACAAAGGCTTCTAACTGCTAGCCTATTCCCCACACATGAAAGGGCTGCACAGCAGGAGGCGACCATAGGCAGTCCACCTGCAAGTCTCACTCTGTGCCGGCTTGCTTTAGCATTCCTGAGAGTTAGAACAATTCTAATGGATTGTAAAATGTTGGAAGCTGGATCATCCTGGCAATCCCCACACAGGAAAGGGTTAAGGAGAAGATTAGCCAGTTAGCAAGTCAAGCCACCTCAATGCTAAAAGCAAAGCAGTCTGTTAATTGATGAGAGAGGCCTGGGAGAAGTCATTACTAGAAATACTTTAAACCATTCTCCCTGAAATTCAGCAATTTATCGTTCTTTAGACAAGACATATAGGAAAAGATTTTAATAGCTAGGAAGTTTAGTGAATAGCCATAAACGTTAGTTAGGATTTATACTTCAGAAAGTTGTAGATAAGGACCATCTGTTGCTTAGGATTCTAAGGACACTGGCAAATGTTTACACTTCAAAGAACAGCTAATTGGGTTAGAAGTACCTTGAACTGGATGACATCTCTCTCTCAAACTTCCTAAGCACAAAGACTTACCTCTACATATATTTCTAATTACTAATTTAGAGTTATCTAGGACCTAAGAAAAAATATATATGTCTAGCCAATTATTAGTACTTAAAATAGTTAGTACTGATATTATTTCTAGCTGTTTGATGATGATTCCTTATCAGAATACCCATTTGTTTAACATGAGTAGAATTTATAGTCTTTTATTTGTGACCTGCAGCTGTTCTTTACTAATTGTGAAAGATGTGTGTCTGCTTTTTATCACTACTGTTGTAAAAAAATGCCTCGTCTTTAAAATAGAGGTAGTTCCTTTGTCTGGGGAGTCAGTCAGTTTTAGGCCAAGAGACTGGCAAGAAAGCTGGTCTCTCAGGTTCAATAAACTGGCCTAAGGCACCAAAAGAAAAAAGAGTGTCGACTCCTTCATTCTGCCTTACCATCACCTACCTTCGGAGCTACCCCCCCGCCAAGAGTTTGCAGAGGCAGGACCCCTGCAATAAACATTCTTGACTTTTCCTGACATCAGTGGGGAAATGTTTAATATTTTTCATTCAAATAATGTTAGCTATTGTGCTTTATATATATATGTATATATATAAAATTAAGATAGTACCTTTGTATTTCAGTTTACTCAAATATTTTGAGTAAAATGAAAAATTGTTTGCATTTTATCTAATATGATTATCATTTGGGTTTATCCCTTCTTCCTGTCAGTTTGAGGTATAGTCATGATTTTTGAAACTGTATTCTTGCGATAAACTTTACTTTCATGCTATAGTATCCTTTTTATATACCACTATATACTATTTGCTAATTTTTACATGTTTGGACCTATATTTATAAGATATATTAACCATTACATACTTTTTCTCATATTATAATATCTGATTTAGGTATCACTCATAACAGTTGGGAAGTGTTCTATTTTCTGAAAGAGTATTGCACTATTCATGTTGTTTCTTTTTTATTTTTCAAATCAATATTTTTCTGTATTACCTTCACATGTACAGCAAAGCGCTTAAAAAGTCATGTGCTTTACCGAGTGCACCCCTTCCACCACTGCTTCAAGTACCGACCTGGCCCCGTGTATAGCTATCATGATAATATTGACTATATTCCCAATAATCTACATCTCTGTGACTATTCTGTAACTAGCAATTTCTTTCTTTCTGAAATGCACATTTACTAACCCTACCACATGCCATTCTACCTGCTAGTAACTGGACATATCATAATAAAAATAAGATGTGCTAACTACCGTGTTGTAGCTTATTTATATTGTAATGAAACAAGTGGAATTTTTCTCCAAAGTTGGGTAACAGGCCAATAACCACATAACGTCACCATCACTATTACCATGTATTTACATACACAGTAAAAATAAATGACCTATATATATCCTGTTGTCTCTTTCATGAGAAGGATCTGGAGAAACCTCAGGGATAAAGCAAAAATGGATGAAGAAAATATTTGACCATAACCAAGGGGTCTTATTTTGGGGGGGGAAGGGATGTAAAGTAATTGTCATAAATTTTAAAAGAGTGTATTGTAGATGGTGCAAGGTTCATGTTAAAGTTATTTTAATTATTATTTATTTTTTTGGTAAATGAATATCCAATGTTCCAGTACTATTTTTTAAAAAGACTACCTTTTCTCCAATGAATCGTCTTTGACCTTTGTCCAAAACCAACTGACCACATATGTATAATGCATACATTTCTGGATTTTCTATTCTGTTCCATTGATCTGTTGGCCTGTTTTTATGCCAATACTGTACTGCCTTGATCACTATAGCTTTATGATAAGCATTGAAGTCAGGTAGTATAAGTCCTTTAATTTTGTTCTTCAAAGTTGTTTTGGATATATTTGCATTCTATATGAATTTTACAATAAGCATGTTGAATTCTACTAAGAAGAAGGTGGAGGAAGAGGAGGAGGGTGTGAAGAAGAAGAAGAAGAGAAAAAAGAAGTCTGGATTTTAATTGGGATTTGTGGGTACTAGACTTATTGGGGAGATCAGTTCATAAATTATAAGTTATATAAATGTCTAACAACTATGCCATACACCTGAAACTAATATAATATTGAATGTCAACTGTAATTAAATAAAAGAGGTTATTGCCGAGGATTATGGTAAAATTATGTTATAATTCCTCTTTGACTCAATATTAACTCCCACTGGAAGATGTATACATATTAATAGAGGGGAATATAATACATGTCCCATATTATTTCCCAGAATTAAATAGTAGGCAGTTAGAATGCTGAAAAGAACAGTGTTCCAGTCATCCATTCAATCTGTAACTTCCCAAATATTCATTGTCCATCCTGATTGTATGCAATATGTTTACTGATCAGGAATCGGACAGACTGAGTCTCCACCTTACCTCTACAGCACATTCCAATATGCTCTTAGACAGATTACTTGAAAAACACTTTCTTCATCACCAAAATAAGAATAATATTTGCATTTACCATTGTTCATAAGATTCAAGGAGTCAAGTTCATCATCTACTAATGAATGAAATTCAGTAAGTGGAACAATTTAAATTCTCAATAAATGGTGACCATCAATATATACAAAACGTGGGACAGAAGAAATTAATGGGCTCCATATTGGGCTTGTGAAATATTAAGCATAAGGTTTTTTATGGTGATGGATCCTTAAGAAAAGGGCAGATGTGGAAAGAGAGAAAATTTAGTCTTATTAGGACAAGTAGATTTTAAAGGATATTTAGTTAGTGATGTCCAGCAGTATCTAGAAGAACGAATCTAGAATTCCAGAGCAAAGTGTAGGCTGAAAATTCATGTCGTAAGGTGTCCGTCCTATATCTCTTCCTTTAATGCACAGACTCAATTCAGAGCATCTGTGCTTTGGTTCTGTCCAGGACAGAGGTGTAACATCTGAGCCAAATACTCAACAGAAGTGTCAGAGATTGTGCATAACTTTAACACACCTCTCCCATACCTGATTATTAAGAACCTGTCTTTAACCAAAACAGTCCCTATTCAAGGTCTAGATACTTATTTCATGTCTTTAGTATTAACTATCTCTGTGGATTTGCTATATCAGTACATGGTTTTTTTTTTTTTAATTGTAAGAACAGATCCAGCCTGGCCACAATCCCCTGAGAGTCTAGTGTCCCTGTAGCAGGTAATTGCAGGGCCAAAAAGGTGCAAACGCTCATATATCAGTAGGAGGCTTTGGTGGCACACAAATCCAATCACTTCTGAGATGTTGTCCTGGAATCCTTCAGCCAGTCTCAAAAGTGCTCTACAAAATATACAACTATCTGGTAAGTACTCAGATATATTTATCTATTTAACTTTTACTTTACTTTTTTTGGGGGGGAGGCATCAACCACAAGCAATTTTATGCCTCCAAAAGTCATCTTTAGGAAAATTCCATAGTTCCCTTTGGAAACTATGTAAATGGACTATTTACCCTTTAGGGAATCAGTCTTCAGCAGCATTCAAAATTTTCTAAATTGCAACATTGACCATTTCAGGTTATTATTCTCCTATCAACACAACTGGTCACAAATACCCAGTCAGGAGAAAATGAAACAGTCTTTCAGTGATCCCTGCACTGACTACCCTTACAAACAGATACGTGGTTTGACAATAGTGGGAATTTTTAAAAGAATATTTAAATAATCAACAATTTTCAGATAGTACTAAGTGCGGTTTCATTTTGAGAAGACCACACTTCTGCTGGAGTTTCAAGAGGTAGGAAAAAATTGAGTTGTGAGATTCCTTGCGTGCATTTAGTGCTATCCTAGTAAGCATACCTTCTACCCTACACCTTATTTCAGATGTGAAAACAAGTAGTAGAGGATTCTATGGTTATTGACAAGAATTTAATAATATTTTACAGGGAAAGTAAAATCAAATTTATATATGAATGCAAAATATATTTCTAATTTCTGTATAGGAAACACATGGCAAAATAATTTTTTAATCTATGATATAGGTAGATTCTGGTCTAAAATAACATTCACTTCTCAATATTTGGTAGTCACATAAATGCTTTGTCAAAAAGAAGCTGGAAATGAGAAAAAAAAGGAAGCTGTAAATAAACCAGAACTTTCAACAACTGCTTTTTTCTACCAAATTCACAGATATTCATATTTTACTAACTCAAGAATCTCTGTATCATTGCAGAGCCCTCAGTGCATCATGTCCATTAGCAACACATCACAGGTTGAAGTCACCACCTTCTTTTTGGTTGGGATGCCAGGGCTGGAATATGCACACATCTGGATCTCTATCCCCATCTGCAGCGTGTATGTTCTTGCTCTTCTGGGAAACTGTACCATCCTTTATGTCATCAAGACAGAGTCCTCCTTGCATGAGCCCATGTACTATTTCCTGTCCATGTTGGCCCTGTCTGACTTGGGTTTGTCCTTATCTTCTCTGCCCACCATGTGGAGGATCTTCTTGTTCAATGCTCCTGGAATTTCTGTCAATGCCTGCATTGCCCAGGAATTCTTCATCCATGGATTCACAGCCCTGGAGTCCTCAGTGCTCCTGATCATGTCGTTTGACCGCTTCCTAGCCATCCACAACCCCCTGAGATATAGCTCCATTCTTACTACTGCCAGAGTTGCCAAAATAGGAATAGTGTTGTCCTTTAGGAGCATCCTCCTGGTTCTTCCCTTCCCCTTCACTTTGAGAAGGTTGAAATATTGCCAGAAAAGCCAATTATCCCATTCTTACTGTTTCCACCAAGATGTTATGAAGTTGGCCTGTTCTGACAACAAAATTAATGTCATCTATGGGTTTTTTGTAGCACTTTCTGTTATGGTAGACTTTATGCTCATTGCTGTCTCTTACTTCCTGATCCTCAAGACTGTGCTGGGCATTGCATCCCAGAAGGAGCAGCTCAAGGCCCTCAATACCTGTGTGGCACACATCTGCGCAGTGATCATCTTCTATCTGCCCATCATCACTCTTTCCATTGTCCATCGCTTTGCCCGGCATGCCTCTCCTCTCTTCAAAGTTCTCATGGCAAATGTTCTCTTACTTGTGCCTCCACTGATGAACCCGATTGTGTACTGTGTAAAAACGAGGCAAATTAGAATGAGAATCATAGCGATGTTATGTCAGAAGTAGGTATAACACCGATTTATAACAAGACACATAGTGGCAGGTTGTCTTAGGGAAGATTTCAACATAGTTTCAAAGAACATAATATTGACAGAAAAGACACATATAATTTATGTCATTATTATCAGATTTATTTCATTCACAAGTAAT
>PVJI01032705.1:0-11944 GCA_004026765.1 Micronycteris hirsuta
GATGGCCGCCTCTCGTCCCCACAGGCCGCGGCTGCACCCCCGCGTGGTCCTTCCTCTGCATGTCTCTCCCCCTCCATGGCCTCCACTCCCCTCCCCCATCAGCCTTAGTGACATTTCTGTCCCCTGGAACTGGGACCAGCGGCCACACACGGAGGAGAGCCGCGGTGTCTGAAGACCTCGCCTCCGCCTGGTGCCCCTCTGTCCTCGCCGTTCTGACCCGCAGGGTGGCCACAGGCTCAGCGGCCCCTCCATTAAAAGCCCAGTGTCTCCAGTGTCTCAGGAGTCTGTGACCAGAGGGCTGGGTGTCCCCCTCTCCCCGCCCCCGTCCCTGCCAGCACGAGGGCTGAGGGATGAGCAGGGCAGCCGAGGTCCCCTGGGACCCTCTGGCCCATCCTGGGGGCCTCACACAGCTCACCCTCCCTGACCTGGGAACTAGCACCAGCCCCACCGCCCCCCACCCTCCGACTCCAGCCCCCCAGCGGGGCCCGGGCACCTGGAGCCCATGCTGAGTCCACCGCCCCTTCCTCTGCAATGCCAACCCTCCCCCTGCAGCTGCTGGACATCCCAGGCTGTCCTGGGCAGAGCCATCACGGGGCTCTCAGCCCCCACCCAGTGCTGCAGGCACAGGGCAGGTGCCCAGGTGGCCACCAGGGGCCACCTTCCCACCCGTCCAGGGGCTTCCTCACCTGCATCCACCCTGGTCCCAGTTATTTCCTCCAGGCCCTGGGGTGGGCCACCACAGTCTGTCCTCTGGGTCAGCCAGGTCCTTCCTCCCTCCCCGAGCACCTGGGCCCAAAGCCCAGCAAGGGTGCCACTCTGGGGGGGGATATGGGAGTGGGACAGCACCCCCCGGCCCCTGCAGTGAGTGTCCTGGAGATGCTGAGCTCAGACCTCAGAGCCAGTGTCTGGCCCCTGACATGGGCCCCTTGGCCTTCTGATCCCAGGGCAGGAGGAGCCCCTGCCACCACCTGTGCGTCCCCGTCCTGCCCTTTGTCCTCTGCCCTCTGCACCCAGTGTATTGTCTGCCTTAAATGCCGGGTGCAAAGTGCAGTGCCAGCTACTCACTGGGGCAGGGTCTGGCACCCAGGGCTGCTCAGCGCCAGCCAGCAAGGGACCAGCAGTGGGACCTGTCAGGGGAGGCAGTGATGTGCCCGGGTCTCTGCTGCAAACAGCTCAGCGAGCACAAAGGCAGACATGTGTGCAGAGATGCCATTCCTACCACACCCGGTGACCGTGCTCTGGGGGACACACACACACACTCACACTCAGCTTGAGGACAGCCTCCCTGCCTCAGAGGAAGAGGTTGGGGTACGTGGCCAGGCAGCCACGGAACCCCTTTTCTTGCCTGCCACGGCTCCTTCTGGCTGGCCCGGTTCCAAGCCTGGTCTCCTTGCTTTGCCTCTTGTCAGCCCTCTGGGGGAGCTGGGCCCCGGTCCCAAAGCCAAATCTTGGTTCTGCTAGTGCACCAGCAAGCTGGGGCCCCGCAGATTGGGGTCCCCACCCTGCTCTACCAACCGGAGACCAGCCCCAGGCCTGACTCAGAACAAACACCGGGCTGCAGAGAGCCATGGAAGGAGGGGGTGGGGCCCGCTGCACAGCCCAAGGCCCACAGGTCCCTTGGGTAGGGAGCAAGTCAGAGAGGGGTTGGGGCCGGGACTGGAGCTGCAGCCTCGGAGGGGCCGGCGTGGGCGAGGAGGGATCCCAACCCCACTGCAGCCTCCAGTCACCAGGCAGGGCCGGCAGCACCGGGCCTGGACGCAGAGGGCCGAACAGGGCCCCGTGGAGGGAGGCCTGCCCCCCTGCTGACCTGGGCTCATTCAGCCTCCATAACCCCCCCCCCGAGAAAGGCACTGGGCGACCCCCATGCAGACAGGGTGCCTGAGGCACAGAGGGGTGCGTGCCCCCCACACCCACTCAGCCGGGACACCGAGGGCCGGGACTCACCCCAGGAGGCTGGGTGTCGTAGTCTACTGCTCAGCCACTGGTTTAAGCACAATAGACGGATGCCGCGCGCTTCGTCCAAGTCACAGGCGCCCACAAAACCCAAGGGGAGATGCTGTGGCCTCAGACTGACAGGGAGGCGTGGGGAGTTTCAGCGGCCACCCTCAGTCACAGGGCTTGGTGGCTGCAGACTGGGAACTGGGACGCAGGTCTGCAGACCTTGGGGACTGCCCCGTTCTGGGAGCAGATCTGCGTCCATAGAGCCTAGCCGGCCATTTTCCATGGGGATGCGGCTGGGGGTCAGGGCCCTCCACCTGCGCCCGGCGAGGTCCAGTTTCCCTGCCCAAGAGGACATGTGCAAATGGCATCAGATGTGAGGCGGGGTGGAGGGGTGGGAGCTACTTGGGGTGCCCATGGCAAGCCCACACACAGCAGTGGTGAAGGCCCCTCTGTAGCTGGAGAGGGGCTTGGGGCTCCTGGGTGGGGACGTGCAGGGCAGGGTGCCACCTGCCGTCACCCCAGCTGTCTGAGCCTTGGGCGGCCAGCGGCAGCCCCTGCCCCGGCAACCCTCCTGCTGTCTGCAGCCCACCTCGTGGCAGGCCCGGTGCTCAGGGATGCTGGGCTGAAGTGCCTTGACAAGGAGGACGCCAGTTAAACATTAGCCCCGGTGGCCCCCTGCGAAGTGAGCCAGGCTCCCCGCAGACTCCGGGCGGGACCGCCAGGAGGGCAGTTCCGTTCCAGGTGGGTGACCAGGCTGCCGAAGCCCAGGCCAGGCTGCTGGGGTCAACACAGGCCACAGCCCCTCTCCTGACCCAGCAGGGCGCTCTCCTCAGAAAGCCCCGGAGCCTGCTGCCTGTGGGCCCTGCACTGGGTGTGGGGCGAGGGCCCTCTCTTCCTCCACGACACCCTCCTGGGCTGGCCCGTGGGGGCCCCCGAGGCCGGGCAGCGTGAGCTCTGCAGCCCCAGCTGCGGAGCGGGGCAGTCGAGGCCTGGAGGCCCAGAGAGGGACGGTGTCCTGCTCGCGGTCTCTGACCTAAATCAGGACTGGAACGCAGCTCCCCCAACCCCCGAGCCCTGAGAACGCTGTGCACGGGCAGAGCAGGGTGTCCCAGCCGGAGGCGGGGGCCTGAGCACCCGGGCCAGCGGCCGACCTCTGACCCTCTCAGCACGCGCCCCCTTCCAGTGCCGACACCTGCTTCTCGCGCGGGCTGGGCGACCTGGCCCTGTGCTCCCGTTTAGGGGGAAGTGTGGCTGTGCCTGGGCGCCAGGGCAGGTGCTGTGAGTCCCGGGGAGGACACGAGGACATGCGTGTGCGTGTGCGTGTGCGGGCTGGGGACTCTCAGGTGTGACTTCCCACCCAGCTGCTGTGGGGACAGGGATTCCCCGGGATCCCCGCTCTGGACTCTTTGGGGAAGGAGAAGCTGCCCTGTGAAGGCGGGGGTGGGGGTGGGGGGATTCCAGAGCCTGACGCCAGTTCTGGCAGCAGAGATGGGGCCCCTTCCCACCGCTGGCCTGAAGTCTCGGGGGCCCGTGGCCTTGACCCGGGACTCCCCCCAGAGGAAGTGAGCAGTGCACACTGAGGAGCGTTTAATGGACGGACAGCGGAGAGAAGTACAAAAGGAGCACCTCCCGCCCGGAGACCAGGCTGTGGCACCTGCCTCGGACCCCGGGCCTGGCGCCCCTCACGACCCTCCTCCCCCCACGAAGCAGAGCACGCGGCCACTCCCGTCTCCTCGTCACCCCGATGGGCACGCTCGCCTTCCGCTTCGGCCCGTGTGTGTGTTTGGGGTTGAGGCTATAAGCTCCCTGCGTGCACGTTTCCCCGCAGCTCGTTTCTCTGCGGCGAAAGGACGAAAGGACCAAAATGCCACCGCTTAGTCCCCCTTCCCTCTCGAGAGACGTGGGGGTGATTTCCGGATGTCTGCCACTAGAAATGGAGCTTGAGCCGGGGCCCTTTGTGACGGCGGCGAGGACCTGCTGCAGGGACAGCGCCAGGCACAGGGTGGCTGGGAAGTACGCACACAACTTGTACTCGTCACCTGCACGTCTGCCGCCACCCCCACCCCCCCCCCGTGGGCTTTCATGTCTGCAGAGAGAGTGTCCGACTTCGACCCTGAGATAGGTGACAGTCCCCTGGCCTCAGGAAGTGTCCTCGGAAGGGCCAGCCTCCAAGTGCCTGGAGAGTTTTTCTTCCCGAGTTGAGGTGCCAACACTGATACCAGGGGACACCGTTGCCCAGGTGCCCAGGGAGACGGAGGCGCCCTGCAGGGCCCAGGGCCCGGGTGCACAGGTTGCTGCCAGCCCCACTTCCGCTTCCCTGGGAACAGGCGCACGGCCCTGCCTGGCCTGGGCACAGGGCTCTCCGGGGCCTTGTCCCGTCACACTGCTCACCCAGTGACATGGATGCTCAGCCATCACTCGCTTGATCCCCCCCCCCTCCAACCAGAAAACAGGAAGGGCAAAGTCTGACTTCTACGACCCCGGCGGGGAAGCAAGTGACCTGCACCTAAGTCTCATGGTTCACAAATGGCCGAGTTTGAGCTCAAGGCCAGGCCAGCACCCAGCGCTGGACCCCCATCCTTCCCTCCTGTGCCAAGAAGGAAGGCTCCCTGGAGGAGGGGGCGTTTGGGGAAGAAGGCGCCATAGCCGGCGGCGCTGTGTGTGTTTTTGGGTTCTGCTCCCTAGTCGCTCGGCCTTCCCCGGGAGATCTAGCATCCTCCGCCCTGGGTCAGTCCCACGGGGGGCCAGGCTGGAGGGGGACCCAGCAGATGCCCCCAGGTCCGAGGCCCCTCACTGCGGTGCCCGGGGCACTGAGGCTTCTGCTGACCTCGCAGCTCTGACCCGTCAGGGAAAATCCTCTCCCCACGAGGAGTCCTGCGTGGGAAGCTCCTGCACCCACTCGCCCAGATGGGCGGGAGCTGGTGGTGCCCAGGTGGCCTCAAGCTGCCCCAGAATCAGCTGTCCGTGTCCACATCTCCTTTCTGGGGAAATCGAAGCCTCCGCTGGCCTGTTGCTCATCTGCCCCTCCAGCCCAAAGTCCATCACCAGAGACGGGAACAGCGCGGGGGCCTTCTGCCCGAGTGTCAGCGGTGCGGGCGCTCCGATCTAGCTGAACTGAATCTGAGAATCGGGCTTCCGGAGGGGCAGGGCCCAGCCTCTCCTAGGGCCTGTTCCGGGCCTGGGCCCCGCGCGCAGCCTGGGGGCCCCCAGCCCGGGACCCGCAGTGCGCTCTCCGCCGGAGATTACGGTACCCGCGCCCGGTCGCCGCCCCGGCTTCCTGCCCTGGGCTTCTCGGGCGAAGTCGTTCCTGGCAGTGAGCTCAGCCTGACCCCGATCTGCAGTCCCGCCCCTCGCCCGGCACCCTGGGCCGCGACACCTGCGCGAGGAGGCTCCCGGCGCCGAGCTGGTCCGACTGGTTCTGAGCAGGAAGCTGGCCGCCCTCGCTCCGCGCCGCCGGGGCGTCGGTCCCGCGGTCCGAGCGGCCGTCTGTCCAGCGCGCAGGGGCCGGGGCGGGGACGAGGGCGGCGACCCGGGAGCCCACACCCCGGGGCCGCTCCCGGCGGCAAATCAGCGCGCGCCGCGGGGCGGGACAGGGATATAAGCCCAGGTGACTTACCTGGGCCGGCGGCGGGGGAGGGGCGCGCAGGTGAGGCGGCCCCGCGGAGCGCGCGGTTTCGGCGGCAGCATGTCCGGCAGGAAGGACTGGTCCGCGCTGTCCAGGTGAGCCGGGTGGCGGGGAGCAGGCAGCTGCCCCTGTGGGGGTCCTGTCTGGCGATCCTGGCACTGAGGCCGGACCCGTCTGGCTGCTCCTCAGGGGGACAGCATTGGGAGCAAAGTAGGGGACCCTCAGGGAGCAGGGCGATGTTCCTGCTGCCCAGGGCTTCCTTCACTCCCTTCTGGGGTCGTGGACACACAGAGAGTGGCGGGGAGGGCCGGGCCTGGAGAGCCCCCGGCGCCATCACCCCCGCCCTGGGGGATCCAGAGGCTGTCAGCTGCGGCCGAGACTGGTTGGCACAGAGAAGTCTGTCCTGTCTGCCGTTGGCCCCGGGGGTGGGGGTGCCCCTCAGACCCTCTTGGCGAGGAGAAGAGGGGCTGCGGGGACGGAGCCTCAGGTCTGAGGGTGCCCTCTGGGCGCTGTCTAGGCGGGGTGAACTCAGGACAGATGCTGTTCCCCTCTGAGCCTGTCTTATTTGCGAGCGGGGCCCCGAGAGGTCTGGGGACTGGGTGTCTCGTCCCCTGCCTGCTGGACATCCTGTAAGGGCCAGAGAAGTGGGGCTTGTCCCAGAGCCACCAGAGACCCCCTGCACCTCTCCCCCTAAACTCTCCTACAAGCACCTTTGCCTTCTTAGCCCCGAGGCCCTGCCACTCGCACATCTTGCCCCCTGAGGAAACTGAGGCCGATGTAACTCCCACCCAGGCCCCCGCTCCCCCGGCCTGCAGGCTCTGGCTGGTAGAAGCTGGCCTCTGGCCCCTCCCAGGTGGGCACCTGGGTATTGCAGGTGCTGCCTCCCCAGCCTTCCCCATTAAGGGGGTTCTGGGATCCCCATCTCTCCCTCCCTGTTGGTGGGGGTGTTCACAGCCCCTCCAGGGCCTTGCTCAGCCTCCCCCAGCCACTCATTTCCCTGGGAGGGGGTCCAGGTCCCGCTGTTCTGAGCACAGAGGGACCCTCGGGTTTTCAGGGGGGAAGCTAAGTCCTGGGAATGGAGGGGCCTCGGGGATTTGGGAGAGGAGCCCAGGCTGCTGGGGAGGCCGGACACACCCCAGGGGAGGTATGCACTCGGGGTGGGGCCGCGTCACGGCCTTGGACTCTGCATGTGGGTCGGCGGGCCTGGGGCAGGGTGTGGGTGTGCCTCCGCCGCAGGAGTGGGCACATCTCCGGGTGTGTGCGCACAAGTGTGTGCGTGGGCGTGCTCGTGGCCTGTGGCATGAGCGGGCATCTGTGAGGGCGGCAGGCCCCCACGTGGCCGCGTCTGGGCCTTGGGTGTCTGAGGAGGCCCCCCTGAGTGTCGACTGAAGACCGCAGCGAGGCGTGCTGGGTCAGAAGCACACGGCAGACACTTGTCCCCTGGAGCCATCCGCTCGGATGCGGGGGACGTCGCCCGAGCGCCCGCCTGCGTGTGTGCCTGTCGTGGCCACCTTGACTTCTGAGGTGGGCCCGGGGTCCGGTCTTAGCTTGTCCCCTGCTTGAATCCGGGGCGGGGCTCTGTTCCCACCGGTGTCCAGGGGCCCCGGTGAGGCGCCGGGAGCGGAGGGCCACTCCCTGGCGAGCATGCCTGGCGGCAGAAGGGAGAGGACTGTGAGTCACTGCCAGCCGGTTGGGCTGGGAGGATGGTGGGGAGCGGGGGGCCAGCCTCGGCATGGGGTATGAGTTCCGATGCCCCAGCCACGGCTCGGGGGTAGCGAAGGCCCGGCCGGCTGGCTGGGCGCCCTGGCCAGCGGCCCTGTCCTTTCCTCCCTGGGCTGGCCGGGCTGTGGGCGGGGCTGGGCTGGGCCTGTTTGTGGGGGGTGAAGGTGGATCTGAGAATTCCTGCCCTGAGCAGCCCGTGGTTAATCATTTTCCTGCCCGGGCCTCCGGCGGCCGCCCCCCCAAGGTGCCCTCGGCCTCCCCCACACCTCTCCTGGACCCCAAAGGCCAGGAGAGACCTCGGGGACTGCCCATGGTGACCCTCCCTGTGTGGAACCCTCAGGGGCTGAGGACTGGCCCAAGGTCACACAGCCAGTGGGGCCTCAGCCCAGGCCTGCGCCCCCTGGTCCGTTCTGTCCTCCGAGGTTGGCAGGTCGTGCTCCCTGAGCCCTGCAACACCCAGCGCTGGGGCAGCCTTCCCACCTGCCCCCCTTAACCAGAGCAGCTGGGGATCACAGCCCCACAGGGAGGCAGACGTGGGGTGCGTGTCCCCAGAGAAGGTGGAGGCAGAGCAGAGGGTTGTCCACAGGGAGGGAGAGGACATCGGCTGGGGAGAGGTGCTGGGACTCCCCAGACGCCGGGACGCACGGGCTCCACCACGGGCCTGGCTCTGCAGCCTGAAAGGTCAGTGCTTTGGCCACGGGGTTTCCCCAACCCCACTCTCTGGGGCCGTCCCCGAGCTCAGCCTGTCCTGGGCAGGGAATCCCACACCCTCCCTGGCCGCTCCTTCCTCCTGGCCACCGCCAGCTCCAGGAAGGTGGCCCTTTTCGGGCGTTTGGCTTTGAGAGGCTGTCCTGGGGTAGACTCCCGGCCCCGCTCTATTCACTGGGCTATCTCGAGAAAGGTGTTTACCCCTGTGTGTCCTCCTCTGCAAATGGGGACAAGACTGCCTCCCCGCTAGGGCTGTGGGGGGCGGGGGCTGAGGTCGACTGGGCAGCAAAACGCCCAGGACAGGGCCAGGCAGGGCGGCGGCACCGCAGTCAGGGCCTTGCCCCCTTGCTGCGAGCGCCCCAACAGTGAGTGTTGACTCGCTGCCTGGTATCGCGTGCCCCTCAAGGTCCAGGGATCCCCTTCCTCAGCCCTGAGTTCTCCTTTCGCATGGTGGGGGTTCCCATAACTGTCAGGGGATTGGAGCTTCTGCTTGGTGGTCACTGTCCCCAGAGGGCGGAGCCCTCAGCTTTGGAGGCCAGACACCGACCCCAGACTATGGGCTAGGGGCAGGGGAGGGTCCAGAGAGGGAGTGAGCTGGGGACACGGTCCGGTTTGGCATTGGCGTTTCCAAGTCTGCACAAGGGAAGCCGAGGGGCCTGGACCCTGAGAGACCCTCATTCGTTCGTGGTGGTGAACGAAGGAGTGAGTGAATGACATGCAGAGCTCGGGGGCATGTGGAGGCCATGGCAGTCCTGTGCTCATTCTGTGGCCAAGGCCGTGCAACCCTGACAGGAGCCCCCCATCGTCACTGAGGGAGCAGAGACGCCCCTGAAGCCGGAGGGCTTCCCGTCGCCACCGTGAGCCTCCCCAACAACCGTCAGCGCCCGCTCTGTCCCTCTGCGGGGCGACTTCTGCGCTCTGGTTGGGGGGTGGTGTGTCTGGGGTGGGCACCCTGCCTCGTTTGGTGAACCCCACAATCCTGATGTGGAGCTGGCTCAGGGGGTGTTCGCTCCGGTTGGGACGGAAGGACAGGTGGATCTGGTGGGTGGTGGGTGGTGGGTAGGCGGGGAATGGGGCCGGCCGGGGGTGTTTGATTGGCAGGTGGTGGGTGGGTCATAGCTGGAGGAAGCGGCTGGGGCCTGGTTGGTGGCCCTGAGGGCGTCTCTGAGAGTGAAGGGTGGGTGGGGTCTCCTCACTCTGGAGCAGGTCAGAGCTGGTTCTGAAGGTGAAGGAGACCCAAGAGCACCTGGGAAGTGAAGGGACGATGACATGGGGACCTTTTTCAGGGGCAGCCAGCCTTCTTCGTGAGTCTCCCCCCTGGAAAGCTGGACAGTGCCCCTGTCCGCCGAGCCCAGGACCAGAAAGAAGGGGGCGCCGATCGATGTCTCCTGTCCCTCCCACCTTCCCAGTCACACTCCCACTGTGGGGCCACGGTCAAGGCCGACCCCATAGGGCTCAGTGGGGGGTGCTTTCTCTCCCAGGGCACACCCAGCAACATCAGGGAACAGTCTCGGTTGTCACAACTGAGGGGTGGGGACCCCACGGGCACCCCGTGGGTGGGGGCAGGGTGCTGCTCTTCAGGGCGGCCCCGCCCACGGAGCTAGCCTGCCACCACCTCAGCCGGGCTGCGACCAAGAAACTCGGTCCAGCCCAAATCCTGCAGCTTTAGCAAACATTTAAGACACTTAATAGATATAGAATATGAACCATATTTAAAATTTAAAAGTTTCTGGTTGACCCATTAAAAAAGTAAAAAGAAACAGGCGATTTTAATTTTGATAGTACACTGGACTTACTCTGAAATATCACTCCGACATGTGACCCACGCACGGGATTATTTCTGAGAAGTCTCGGGTCGGTTCTCCAGAATCCTCCTCCCCACACGGTGCCTGTTTGTGCTGACAGTGCCTGGGCTCAGCGCCCGCGGCCACCTGCAGAGGGCGCCACCTAGAGGCGGCTGGCCAGGGTCTGGGTCTTGGGGCCATGCTGACCTCTAACCCCACCCCCATGGCAGCCTAGCCCAGCAGTGGAGCCTGGAGGATGAGGAGGAGCAGCGGCGGGAGCGCCGGCGACGCCACCGGAACCTCAGCTCCACCACAGACGAGGACGAGGCGCCCCGGCTCGCCCAGGACAGAGGGCGGCCCTCCTCCGTCAGGTGTGCCATTGGGGTGGGGGCCAGGTGTTGCGTTCTCTCCCCGAGACTGGGTGTGGCATCTGGCCTGCCCTGCCCAGCCCCCCTCACTTCACAACTCAAACTGCCAGATCCCTGGATTCCAACTGGGAGGCGGAGCTTTGCTGGGCCTTTGATGGACATCACTCACTCAGGCCTCACAATGTTCCCCAGAGAGGACCCATGAACCCGTTCACAGGTGGAGAAACTGAGTCAGAGTGTACACAGGTGTCATGCTGACGTATCACACCTGGAGTGGCAGGGCCTGCATTTCTGTTTGACCTGCCAGGCTCTGCGGCTCCGCTTTTCCCATTAAACCAGGCTGAGCCTGCCTCGGACTCTCCGGAATTCCCTTCAAAGGGGGGGTGCGGGGACTGGCCTGGCCACCCAGGCTTTGGGGTTTGAGGGCAGAAGGAGAAGGGCCCAGGGTTCACTAGGGGCCGGGGCTGTGCTGGGCTCTCCCATGAGGTGAGTCTCACCTGCCCTTCAAACAGGTCCAGGTCTCTCCCCACTCCGACGTCCCCTGACTCTGTCTCCCATCTTCTGGCTCAGACTGCCGAGCGTGGACGAAGCAGAGGGGCCCAAGCCGCCATCCCCAGCCTCCCGAGGTGAGAAGGAGGATGTCCAGGCCGTCCCCAGGACCCGGCAGGAGCGGAGACAGAGGCGGCAGCTGGTGGAGGTTTCACAGGCCCCCGTCCCGGAGCGGCTGGAGGCGGAGGAAGGAAGGGACAGCTCAGGCCCTGGGCAGGCTGAGCAGCGGTCCCCCACACCCAAGAAGGAGGTGGGGGCGCCACCTCGCCGCAGACTGAGCCGGGAGCAGCGGGGCCCCTGGGCCCGGGAGGAGGAGAGCCTGGTGGGCAGAGAGCCAGGAGGCGGGCAGAAGGGGGTCTCAGAGAGGACCCCAGGCTTGGAGAAGAAGCCTTCTGTTCCAGAGGACATGGCAGCTCTGGACAAGAAGCTAAGCTCGCAGGCAGCCTCCAGATCTGAGAGCACATTGCTGTCTGAGAAGGTGGCAGAGTCAGAGAAAAAGAAAACAATTCTAGAAAAAATGGGCATCTCCGAGAAGCTGCCGTCCCCAGGGAAGACGTCAAGCTCAGGAAGGAGACTGGTGTCTGAGAAAGCCTTGCTCTTTGAGAAGACCTCGGCCTCAGAGACAAAGCCGGTCCCGAAGACAGCCTCGGGCTCCAAGCAGCCCCCGCCCCGGGAGCAGCCCAAGCCTCGGGAGAAGCCCCAGCCTGAGAAGCAGCCCAAGCCTCGGGAGAAGCCCCAGCCTGGGGAGCAGCCCGGGCCTCGGGAGAAGCCCCAGCCTGAGGAGCAGCCCAAGCCTCGGGAGAAACCCCAGCCTGGGGAGCAGCCCAAGCCTCGGGAGAAGCCCAAGCCTGAGGAGAAGTCCGGGCCTCAGGAGCAGCCCCAGGACCAGGAGCAGCCCCAGGACCAGGAGCAGCCCCAGCCCAGGGAGCAGCCCCAGGTCCAGGTGCAGCTTCAGGCTCAGGAGCAGCCACTGGCTGGGGGAAGCCAGAAGGCCACTACTCTCCCTGGGAAGGACCACCTGTCCTCGGCAGAGCCAGGGACATGCCACCCTCCACCCAGGACTGCCAGCCTCCCGCCCATCACACTCAAGGTTGGCAGTGCCCCTGCCCCCTACCCAGTCCTGCCCAGGTGTCTGCGGCTCCCGTGCTGTCTCGTGTCTCCCACCCTCAGGCTGGCTTTGGCCGAGTCCCCTCTCCCTGTCTGCCCCCGACCCACTGTCAGAGCAGGGGACACTGTGGGGGGGGGGG
>PVJI01032706.1:0-11944 GCA_004026765.1 Micronycteris hirsuta
GACGGCCGTGCAAAGTGAAAATGCACAGCATCATGTGTTCATTGGGTTCTTCACATTCCAAGCACACTCTTTATTTCCTTCACGGCAATCATTTTGGTTGAAATGACACATTTACCTGTGCCTTTAATGTCTGTCTTTCCCCATTAGTCTGTAAGCCGGTCAGTTGTGCTCACTGGTGCACGATTTGTGCTTAGCTCAGTGCCTGGCACTTAGCGGGTGCTATGAAATATTTGTTGAATAAATCAATAAATACTGGGCCAGAGAGAAAACTGGGTGGGCGAAGGGGGGAGGGGAAGGAGGACATCCTGGTGTAGGTGACAATCTGGCTTTGAAAAGGGGGTAAATGCTTATGAGGCAGAAAGCATTGAGGGAAGGGTCAAGGTCAGGGGCTTTCCAGGCACAGGGTACAAAACGTACAAGAAAGATAGGTGTCCAAGGCCACACAGTATACTTATGAGTCATTCTGTACTTCTAGAATGTAAAGGGCAGTGGAAGACTGGAAGGAAATAAGATGAGATGTGGGCATGAGACACATCTGGAGGGTTGGTCATGACCTGCCTCGGGTTGACCTTTATCTAGAGGCAACGGAGGGTGACTGAAGGGTCCCATGTACATGAAAGTACAGCGTCAGGTAGTCATTGACATCCAGACTCGAGTCATGGCTCTGCCACTAACACACCATCGGTCCCCTGGGCAGGCATGTTAGTCTTCCCACCTTCAAGGTGCATCAACTATAAACTGACGCCAGAGAGGCACAGGGCTCTGAGCTCAGCCCAGTGGGGCTGGGTCCCAAAGCTCCCTCTAGTTCTGAAAGCTGGTGTTATTTGAATTATGTTGCCCTGTGACGGGCGGCCACTGGGGAGTGAGGGAGAAGAAAGTGGAGATGCCACAGTGTGACCTTTGACACGTGGAGGCCACCATTCCACGTTCCTGGTGGGGAGTGCTGATGCAAAAAGGTGGGAAGCAGGCCCCTGTTTCTCTTTATTTTCAAATATCTCACTTAAGACCAGTGTAGACCATCTAATTTCCATCAAGGTGATTTTGAAGACAATAATATTCACCGATTCTTCAGCCTAAACTTGAGCTGTCCATATTATTTGTCCTCCCTCCCCTCCAGTCAACTCAGATAGATTTCAAATATTTAACATATTTCTTTAAAACACAAGTGACTCCGCTAAGCAGAAAATTAGGAAGTTAGGCAAAAATTTTTCACTGGGACATGGCTAAATTTCCCAAGACAAGGAAACTGTGGGGATCTTGGAGATCACAGACATGACAAAATTTGGTGAAATAAGCTTTTCAGCCTACTAGGTTTAGATGAAATTCAGAAAGTCTAAGGGACTAGAAAGAGGGACTTCAGGATATTTTCCAAAGGAAGTGCTTTAATTTTTAAAGAACCTAATTTAATTATTAGAAAAAGGGCCAAATGGAAACTCTCTTCCTCCTACTTACAAAAGGAATAGAGATTAGAATTAAAGTGCCTAATAAAGCAGCTGCTAGCAGCATACATATTTTACCCATGATCAACTGTGGGACTGTAGGAAAATTGTATTTTTCTGCTTTAACTGGATTATCAGTTAAAAATAAAGGTGTTGCTACCTGATCCACTTATCTCACAACAAACCTGTGAAAACAAGAGGGGAGATATTAATATATTTCCCATGGCAGCTATCACTGGGCTTGGAGGATACAGGGAAGTCTCCTTCTGAGTGTAAAGAGAAATTCTTTCTCTTGATTTCCCTGTAAGAGTCTCCAAGGTGCCTGAATGCAAGCTCAGGTTGTCACTCAGCTGCCATCAGCATGGCCACACATCTGCCCAAGCAGCTGATGGAAGAGCCAGTTTTTCTCAATGCTATAAAAGATCACAGAGGAACCCCAGCTCTGGGGCAGAAATGTAATGGAAGCTCCTGGTTGTCCCTTCCTCTTTTTACTCCAAGATCAGCTTCTGGAACCTGGCGCACAGCTGAGGAAACAGAGATGCACCCACAGATACAGGTGGACACAGACACGTCCCAGAGAGATGCACACCATGAGTGGGGCAAGAGAATCTGGGGGCAGTCTTAAGGTAAGAAAAGTTAGTAGCTGATTCTGAGAAGCCAGATCACTTGTACCATATCTCTTAAGGATTTTGCATTTGGCTTAGTCTCCAATTTAGGATTAAACTGCCACAACACTATGCTGCAGGGGGACAGGCCTCCCGTGGCAGAGGGCAGGCCACACCTATGTCTCAGATGCAGACATGGATGGATGTTGCACTTAGTTATTTCTTTCTTCTGAAAGCAACAAGACACAGCTGAGCCGGGACAAAATGGTTGTTTCAGGACCCCACCAGCACAGCTGCCAGACCACACTGGGATTTGCTTCATGAATTTCATAAACTCGAAAATTCACTGGTGAAATTTAATGAAGAAACAAAATAGCTGGGAGACAAAAGTAGATTTATATATGCCATTCTTCTCTCAGCCCCTTCAAAACTCGTTATGCTAAGGCCAGACTTTCTTCCCCAAGCAGCACCTACGACAGACTGGTGAAGGCAGGTTAAAGTCGATGTGTTCATAAAAGTACATGACATAGTCTCTCGTTCTTCTACCACTTATTATTGGTTGTCACCTAGAAAGTGGGGCCTCTGGACTGTAATCTGAGGTCAAGAAGAAAAAGAAACCAAATATAATCTCCAGAGTTTCATCCACTTGGTGAAGATGCAAATATTTTAGAGCTGCAAGTCCTGAAGGTAGTCAAATGTTCATCATACCTTATCAAACAAATATGATGAGAGACCTCTGGCTCATTTCATGACATATAAAAGTAACGATAAATCCAACAAGCTTCTATTTCAACAGCTAAAAATAAAGAAAAATTTACTTTGCATTGCAGTTCTGGGAGAGCTCCTATTAATATAGATTTGATTGCTGCTATCTGTGCTGCACTTATGCAAAGCAAAATATCTTTTCTCTTCTTTGGACAGAACCCAATTTCCAATTCTGAGACATATGGTGATAAAAGCATGATGGATTATTTTGCGTTTTAAGAGGTGTTTAAAAAGCTCCTTTCACAGATAACTCACTTAAAAGTATAGTTCACTTCCCCCATAATTAAATGTAAGTTCAAACAGCCTGCCTCTGTAATTTAAAAGGGCAATTGTAATTGACTAATAAAATGTAGTAATGGATAAAAAAAGAAGCCCAAAGGTGTTTAAAAAAGGCACCTGCTACCTGTATTTCTGTGAGCTCAGCAGTCATTCACACATACATTCATCACCACGTGGAAGACGTGTCCATATTGGGGCTGTGCTCCATCATATGCTATCAGCTTCAACCTTTAAAGTGTATCCAAGAAAGAGGAAATTATAAAGTTTATCAATGATCCACATGAGGGTCACTTTATTCAAAATGTGATAAAGACATGGTAAGAACTCAAACCAATGATCTCTAATTGGGAGTTATTTTTTCCTAGAAAATTCCTTTAAGAAAATAGAAACAAATGTATTTAGCTAAAAGCAAAGAGTAAAACTGATTTGCTAGCCACATTTGGCGTTAAATTGTTACCAAAAAAAGACCTTGTTAAATAAGGTCCTATGTCTGTCCATAGAAAATATCTGCATGTTGACGATTATAATCCGCCCACCACAGTTATTAACGCTGAAGGGACTGTGATAGATTTGAGAATGACTAGAATTTTCTAATTATCTCAGGAAGGCTGACATTAAAATTATTCTCTCGTTAGGTCACTTTTTACATAGCAAATACCAGAGTCCTGTGGTTGGGAATTAACCTGAGACAGTTTGGCTGCTTAAAGATGGCCAGGTTCTTTGTAAACACTGGTTGTCCTTGGTGTTTAGAACCAGATGGGATGTAACATTGACAGCAGGTCTTGGATAAAATGCAGCCGGAAGTACAAACATTTATCAGCAAGCAAATACAAAAACAGTGTTCACCATCTGCTCTTGTAAGCTCAGGGAAGTCTCCACTCATTCTCGTGGCTCTCCTACCTCATCTTGCGGGGAAAGCTCTCTCAGAGGGCCATGGAAGGATAATCTGAGGCAGAGCAGCCCACCTTTTGGCCAGGCCCAGAGTCTTCGTGGAGGGCAGAGACATAGGACTGAGCAGAGCCTGGGGCTCTGAAGGCTGCTGGGACCTTAGACCATTTTCACTCAACGATGATGGTGTCTGTACACTCTTTCTAGTCAGTCGTCTGGGCCACTACTCATTTCACCAGTATAAAATTATTTTCTAACAGCCTCGTACCGAAGAGTAAACATCTGGCATGGATGTTGGAAAAACATGTGGCGTCCCCCCAAAAGCATGGACTCCTGAGTATAGATTGTTCTTTAAATGCTAACTACCTACCTCTAGAATGCACATTAAAGTTAACTTCACAAAGCAGGCAACACGATGTTGGCACGGATGCATTTTTAAAGTGAATTGTCGCACAGACAACATAATGCCTACTCTGTGTTTTTGCTGTTCCCTTTGTACCCGCGTGCCTCTTTTTAAATCAATAGTCAACCAGGCGAACGGATGACTTTCCTCCCAAGACGTTTTACAGTTCCTGTTACACTTACTGTCGTCTGGTTAGAAATGCTCTATAACTGAAAAAAAAAAAGGTTCCAAAGGAATCCTTATTTAGGCGGCGTTGTTAAAGGATAACTCCGTGGATCAATGAACAACAATTAAAAAAAATAAAGGATAACTCTGTGAAGACTTGTTTTGTTCTTGTTATTCTTGAAGGTAAGGATAAGACAAGTTAGAAAAATTTTAACTAGTACCCTGAAGGGGCCATTAATGGTCTGGAGACTTTACCCACCCACTTTTATATGTCTAAATCAACACTTCTCACATGCTCTGTAATGTATTTGATGACAGAATCCCTGCTTTGAGTCAATGCTCTTAATATCCTGTATAATGCTAGAATACACTTTGATACTTTTCATACCACTCACAAGTTTTCTCGTGTTTTGTGCTCCATCTGTTAATGACCGCATCACGAGATAATTAACGTGCAGTTTGCCCAAAAACCTGCGGTCCCTGGCGTATGTCTTAGAGATTTCTATGTGGTACGAAATGTGTTAAGAATAGCTGGTAATGAACCATCCCAGGCAGAATGAGTTGAAAAGAAAAGTTTCCACTCAAGATGAGGTTTCCACATAAAGCCTTTTTCAAGGAACCATCTCAGTATCTGACACACCTTTCTTGTATCTGAAATACATCATTCCTGCAATTTTTTAATAGTTTATTTTTATTGTATTGTATTTTTTATTACCATTTATCGCCCTTATACCCTCTTCCACCTCCGACGATAACCCCCCCCGCCCCCCCCCAGAATCAGCACACTGTCGTCCACGTCCGTGAGTTCTTTCTCTTTTTGCTCTCTCCACCCACCGGCTCCCCCGCCCCGCCCAGAGCTGACAGGCTGCTTCTTGCAGTTTTAAACCCATTTCCTGCTCTTCTGTCCTCAGTGGAGGCAAAAGCAGTGGCCATACATTTGATGATAAAAAAATCATTGCTCATTTAGAGAAACATATGACGACATCCATCGGCTACCTTGGCTGCAACAGCAATGAGTCCAGTTTATTAAATAAAGCTTAGGTTTTCATCTCGAACAAGGAATAATCATCTTTGTAGCTCTACTCGGAATGCCATGGTGCTCAGTGACTACTATAGAGTCACTTGGGGGTTAGGTTCTAAAATCAGGATATAAAGCAAAAATCATTCATAGTCAAGATTACTTTTGAAAATCCTCTAGAAAAGGTCTGTGTTGGAGAATGATGTATCATATCTCAAGAAGCCAAACAAATGGCTAGTTCTCCAACTGAGCACTGAAGTGAGACTCATGTGAAGATGTCACGTTACCTGAAAAATGCATGTCTTTAAGCGCTAGAATCCCATTCACCGCAGCGAGAGCCTCTCACCAGGCGGGCTCACAGCAACTGAGATTGCCCAAGCGGAGGACAAATGAGTGCGTCCCCCTTGTCTTCCGCTCTCTCCTAGAACTACGCTTCTTGGAGGCAACAGCCACAAATTTACCTGCACTACTGAAGGTGCTACTCTCTCTTCTCTCTTTTTGTTCTCTTTGTTGTTTCTTTAAATTTTTACTGATCCAGGATAATGGATTTGTTTGAATATACATAAGCAATATAATTTTTAGTCAAATTGAAAAGATAAATATATAAATACATCTATACATATTTAGAAATAAATATATACATGTAAATGAATACATGCTTATTTTTTAAATTTGACTATATGTATATAATTCCAGGCAGGGTAAATTTGCTTAGTTTTGTTTTATTTGCATAAAACTTGTTTTGTTTCACTTCAGTAAACATTCAGCAAATACCCACCATATGCAAAGAGTAAAGGAACTGTTAGGCAGAAAAACGAATACAACATTACTCTGCTCATAGAGACTTTAAAATTGATGGCGGTAACAGCAAATAAAGCTACACTCCAAGTAAGGCTATGTTAAATATAATTGGACAAAATTAGCTTAATCATCTTAAAAGTCCTTTCCCATCCTCAGTGATGGTTCTCTCAGTCATGCAGGGCCACTCATCACTCTTTCAGTCAGCAAGTGTAAATGCAGCGCCTTGCGTGTGCCAGACACTATTCTAGGCTCTCTGAGACACGTCAGTGAGGCAAATGGAAAAATTCCCTTCGTCTATGGAGCCAACATTCTAATTGAGACGGGGAGTGTGGTTTCAAGAGACACGACAGACAAATAAGTAAATTATGTAGCATATTAAAAACATGGTAAGTATTATGGGGGGGGGGAAGCAGGAGGAAGGGTACCAGGAATGCAGGGCTTCAGGGCAGGTGGGGGGGTTGCAGTTCCATGCAGGGTGCTCAGGGAAGGCCTCATTGGGAAGGAGACAATTCAGCAGGAACCTGAAAGAGGAGCTGGGGGGAGACTGTTTCTGGCAGAGGGACCAGGCAAAGGCAGTGAGGAGGACAGCGTAGCTGTGTTAAGTAAGCATAGATGATCTCAGGGCAATGGTAGGACAAGGAACGGGATGGGGAGGCTGGGCTCAGACCAGGTCAGATCTTGTTCGCTTTTGTAAGGTTTTACTCAGAGTCAGATGGGAAGCTATGGGAGGCTCTGAGGAGAGGAGTGACATGGCCTGATGTGTTATTTTGGCCACTTTACTAAGAACAGACTGGGGGAGAACGCAAGGGTAGAACAAGGCGATGCTAGTAGAGAGCGTGGTGACTCAGATCAGCATGGCAGTGAGAACTGACCGGATCTGCTGCATATGCATATTTTTATAGTGGAAGAGACACTATTTAGTGGTGGATTGGGGATCCATTGAGAGAAAGAGAGCTGTCAAACATTTTGGTCTGATCAACTGGTAGTGTGACTTCCCTGTCACCAAGAAAGAGAAGACTGTGGCCGGGGCTCAGACTGTGACGGAACACAGGGGCACAGCTTCAATGACTGGGATGCGTCTGATGTTCGAGTGGACGCTCATTTCCATTGCACCTTTATTTCTACACACCCAGGTCCTTTACATACACTCATTCTTTTTTTTTTTTTAATTTATTTATTTTATTTTTAGAGAGAGGAGAAGGGAGGGAGAAAGAGCAATGTATGGTTGCCTCTCACATGGCCCCCACTGGGGACCTGGCCCGCAACCCAGGCATGTGCCCCAACTGGGAATCGAACCGGGACCTTTTGGTTCCCAGCCCGCGCTCAATCCGCCGAGCTACACCAGCCGGGCCATACACTCATTCTTAAAACAATTCAGGAAGAAACATAGGAGACCATGTACTCATCAAAATTTTTGAGTGTGAAAACACACTTATCAAAATTATATAATTACACATTTGCAAAGATAAAGCACCAACTCTAATTTTTTGCACCTCTAGATTAGGCAACTACGTTGGCCTGTGATTTCTGGAGACTTGCTGTTGGCAGCGATTTCTCCCCAGGAGGCTGCACCCGGCGCGTCGGCCTCGCTCTGAGAGTCAGGGTGGGCGGCCTCTTCGGGGCTAAATCACAACACCGTCATAATCTGGCGGTTCGTCACGTCAGTCTCCAGTGCATTAAAAAGTGTCCAGCAAGCTTTCTGTGTCAGGTACTTGCTTTAGCTTCTTTTATCTCTAATTATACCTTCCATGATTTCTTCCTAGGATAGAAAAGGATGTGTTCCTTTAGATAGAATTTCATATCCTGAACAGAAATAAGAAAGACAAAATGGCTCCAGATGATAAAAATGACTTTTATAACAGGTTCAGAAATTCAGAAGTATGGCAAGACTAATTAGTAATGAGTTCCTGCTATAAGGTTTTGGAGCATTAAGAAAAATAACTTAGGCTTAAAAACTGACTTTACCACTTTAAGAAGAGCAATTTTGTTTTGCACACTGTGACAACAATACACATTACAAAATCTTGGTGAGAACAAAAAGAGTAAAAATTAAAAAAAATTGAGATCAAGAAAAAGATGAAAAACTGTTGGTGTTCTCTACTCTTCCCAAAACAGTGATTAATATGTCCACCAAGACTTTAGGGGTTCCTTAAGGAATAAGAATAAACATGAGAGAAACTAGTAAGTCATTTTGTTATTAAATACTTTGATTTATGAAAATACATTTTTCTTGTGAATACCAATAAAAAACGTGAAATTGTTAAATGATGTGGGAAAACTGCCAGGCCCGGGCTGAAAGACAAGCAGATATAATGCTCCAGGTACAATGGGCTATTATATTACATATAATCTTTGGAAGAAGGATTTGTATAAAATTCAGCACAGAACAAGGAGAATAACTTCACAGGTGACAGATTAATAATGGACAAGAAAGAATGCCTTGAGGCAGACTTGGCTCAAAGGCCTCAACTTTGGGTAGTCACAATAAACAGTTGCATTTCTGGTGTCCATTCAGTTCCAGTTACCGCCCTAGAGCGGAATGGAGAAATCCAGCAACGGTAGAAAGGGGTTTTATGAACAACAATGATAGAAAGTGATTCATTTCTCATTTCCTGCCATTTTTGCTGAATTACCAAACTCCTTTAAAAATGCCTCTAATGCTTTCCTTCTGTCATTTGCATGCTTAGTGATAACTGAAATGCTCATTTACAAATAAGTCACTGAATTTTCCCATTCTTTGCTTCCCTTGATAAACATTCAGTTTTTGGATCCATATTCATTTTTAAACTAATGGAATAATTCTATGTTATGAGTCTGTCCTTTTGTTGCATTTGAATATACTGACCTCCCAAGCTCTGCTTAAGCATTAAAAACCTGAAGGTAGGCTTCTGTCCTTAGCTTTAGGACCGGAATTTAAAGAAGCTCCCTGTCACCTGAGGTGGCGGATGAAGAGGTGGGAGAGGGAGGGTTGCTTTTCATGAGCAGTGGTAGCATCAGACACAGATTCTGATCAAGGAAACGTGCCTGGGCCTTGACATACAGAGACTCAAAAAAGGCAGTCAACTTTTTCTTTTTTAAAAAATCTGGTTGTCTCTACAAAATAGAGATAGGAGCCTTATCGTGCCCCTGGATTTTAAGTGGAGACAGTTACATGATTAGGCGATGATGATGATGGTGACAACAAAGACTGTAAAGACAGTTGACAGGTTCTCAGTGCTTCCCACGTGCCGGCCACTGTGCAAAGTGTCCTTTGTGGCTCCCCGTGGCTCAGCCTCCTGTGACCCTCCACTGTGGGCAGGAACAGGGCTGAATGAGGTGACTCACAGCGGGTCGGCGGCAGAGCCTGGCCTCCGCCTCAGCTCAGTGCCGATCACTCTGTGCACAGCCTCCCCCTCTCCAGCCTCTGGACTCTTGATGTGGGACTTTGGGCAGCGCCCCTCCCCGCGCACATGCGGGCAGCCTCTGACATGGGTCGGGGACTGGCTCCTGGTCTCATCAGAGAATCAGAGGGTTTGAAATCCAAGCTATCATCTGGGGATCTGACAGGGGACATCAGTCATAATAAAATTAATTTACTGAAAAACTAGCAGGGACTTGAGCCAGCAATCATTCATTCCCCTGATTTTATAGCTGAGGAAATGGGAATCCTCAGAACTGAATTGACTTGCCTAATGTTGAACATCCATTGGGATGGGAAGAATAGAAGAAACAGGTCAGGGACCTTGAGGTGAGCAGATGTGCAAAAAGAGGCACGAAAGAAGTACAGGCACCCAGGTGAATGGATATTGGTTAAATCTTCTTTTCTAAGTTAAAAAAAAGGTTCTCCTATGAGGTTATAGATTCTTTAGAATCTCCCACTTTTTAAAACTTCAATTTGTGTTTTTATTTTGCAGGTTTGAAATTTTATGCTAATGGTGTCATATTCTATATATTGCTCTGTTACCTTTTTTTTTTTCCATTCTGGATGTTTTTGTGATGTATACAGGTTGATATACTCAGTTAACTGTTGTAAGCCACTCATGTATTCTATATCTTTTACTTTTGTCTACCTTAGATTAACAACCCATGAAACACATGAAAATGTATTTTTAAGAAAACCATCTGGAGTCAAGTCAAACTCTGTGTTTGTGATTTGTACAAATTCTTCTCCCTTTAGCCACTACCGTGGTTTGCCCACCCCACGCCTACTGCTGACACATCCAGTTTCAGAGTTCTATCCCCGTCTTTCTCCACCATCTTCTCCCATGTCCTCCACTAATCCCGTCCATCCTCCGACCTTTCCATCCCAGGGGGACCTCAGGGCTTGAACACCACCCACGGGGCCACTCAGAGCCTTTTGAGGAAACCCAGATATAAAGTGATAGCATCAAGAAACATTTGAATTGGATGAAAGATCTCTAGAACTTTCTTAGGAATATGTACTCTTTCCAAAAAAATGTAAAGGAGGAGACAGAAGAAACAATTAAATTCCACTAAGTATTCAAATGTAGTGTTTAGAAAGAGAGTGAGAATGATTTACACATTTTGTTCACAGGAAGGTTGAAGGGAAAAACTGCTCAACAGTCCTGAAGTCGAAGACGGCAGCACAGACTCTGAGATGACATATATAGTATATGATCCGACAAATCACTTTAAAAAAAAGACGAAGATTAGGAGGAAAAACATGTGTCTCGTGGGGCAGAGTTATTGACTGTTTGGAGCCAGGGAGCATATTTTTTGTGTGAAGGCAATTTCCTAGGATTTGCACCCTGGCAATGAATCACTCTGCAGAGAACTGTAATGGGCCATCGGTGGGAGGGAAGATGATGATGAATGTGCCCAGAAGCCTTCGGATGACTAAGGAGAATTTGCAGAAAAGGTAGCTGATGCTTTCCCAAGCTCTGCCTCTGAGCTTCCCTCAGAGGGAAAGGGACAGGGTAAGGGACAGCCTGTCCTGTCCCCTGGTGCGCAGGCCCTCAGGTTGGGTTCCCCCTTGCTCATCTTCTCACCCGACTCCTCATTTCATCCAGCGAGTGTCTTTCTGTGGTTCTTGGGCAATCCCCCCTCCCACTTTTCTTCTGCCTCAGTTCCAGCCTCCCCTCACTTGTAAAGCAGCTGAAACAGAAGTCACAGTCACCACCCAGGTGGGTAATTAATGTTAATTGGGCTCTGAGGGTCTCTCTCTGAAGACTTCAAAAAGCTGCTCTGCTAAGATGGCCTGGGAGTCTTGTTATTGCTGATTTGAAAAGTATCTCAATTTTATTATTGTTTTTCTATTGTATTTTAAATCAAAGAGGTATTCTGCAGGCAAAAGGTTTCCAATTGCAACATTTACTGAGAGTCATTTATTTATTTATTTTTCTTTTTTTTTTAAATTATTTTATTGTTGTTCACTTACAGTTGTCTGCATTTACCCCCACCCCCAACCCCAGGCAAACCCACCTCCCTCCCTTGCTTCCACCCTCTCCCTTGGTTTTGTCCATGTGTCCTTTATAGCAGTTCCTGAATACCCTTGTCCCCATTATCCCCTTCCCCTCCCCCCTCCCCTCTGGTTACTGCCAGATTGTTCTAAATTTCAATGTCTCTGGTTATAATTTGTTTC
>PVJI01032707.1:0-11942 GCA_004026765.1 Micronycteris hirsuta
ATATGTCAGGTATGAATGAATTTAAATAATCCTTTTCCTACATCTATAGCTTTAGGTTATAGAAGAACATGTGACTACTTTGAAACCCTTCCCAAGATGTTCATTTTTATTTTATTTTATTTTTAAAGGTTTAATTTATTTATTTTTAGAGAGAGGGAAAGGGAAGGTGAAAGAGAGGGAGAGAAACATCGATGTTATAGAGACACATTGATTGGTTGCCTCTCAGACAAGCCCCACCAGGGATCCACCCAGGCATGTGCCCCGACTGGAATCCAATCGGGGACCTTTTGCTTTGCAGGATGACGCTCAACGAACTGAGCCACAGCAGTCAGGGCTACAGATGTTCATTTTTAAAATCAGTGATACCTACAAGACCAGGCAATTCTATTCAAAGAAAGTCTATTAAAATATTCCTAGCCAGCAAGAAAACAAAGCTTTGAATAGGAGGAATGAGTGAGCATGAGAACTCTTGATTAAGTTCGAATTCTTTAGCCGATCTTTCCCATTTTCAAATTAGGTAGCTAATTATTGGCAGAGGTTAGCACATTTGGAGGCAGTAAATATTTTGCATGTGAATATTGCTTTTATAAATTGAACATCAAAAATCAAAGTCATGACATCGACATAAGTAGGTAATTTCAGTAATGTAGGCAATATTCAGTTGTTAAATTTCTGATTTCTCATCTAACAAGACTATAATTATCCAATAATATATTAACATTTTCTCACAATTAAATGAAATCTCCTTTTAAGAACACCATACTTTCTATAGACCTTGCTTTGTAAATACTTTAAAAGCTCATAACATAGTAAAAATAAAAAAGGGACCACTTTCATGAGTGGAAGACAATCAATGATGTGCTATAACGTGGCTTCCAATAAGAGATGTTCCAAGCAATAAGGTGTATAAAGCATCTGGTTTCAAAGGAAGACCCAAAATTGTGTGTTAAAAATCCATTTAAATCATCATGGGAATAAAAGTAATTAAGACAATAAAAGCATACTTGAGACTCCAATAACATCAACATTTCTTTAAAGTTTATATTTGACACATTTTTCAAAATTTACAGTCATATTAACAGCCCCCAAAATAAGTGAGGCCGTGTGATGCAGCCCAGCGCCCTGTACGCCGATGCGCTGAATTTAGTTGGCTTGTCACTTCATTTCCTTCACAATTGTCCAGAAAATAAATCCTCAATAAGATCAGTAGCTGTAGGTAAAAGGAAGCTATGATAGTGACACAAACCAGCTCTGAAGGAGCCTAAACAGCAGAGACTGGGGACAGAAATGACAAGAGGTGGCAGCTCTGGAGAAGAAAGGGCTTGGGGTGGTGTTAACCTTGAAGGCACTTCCCACCCCTGGTTTACATAAATCCACCCAGAAAGCACAGCATCCTAATACCAAGGCAAAGTCAGCGCCTGATTCCATTTCTCCTTTATTTGCTATATATTTATCCCTTCTTGTGGTATCTCTGGACAGGCATCCCTTAAAACTAAAATTTGGTTAGATGACATTTAATCCAAATTTATCGATATAAGAATATTGAGAGTAACTTAATTTCCTTTCTTAAGGAATAAAATAAACACTTTTAAGATGTCACATTTAATTCTCTCTTCTATTATTAATTGACATGGTGGTCTTTTGATTTTATGAATATGGGACAATTTGGGGGCTCTGTTATTTGTTTATCAGAAACTTATTATATTCAACTTACAGTTGAAATACTGAATTTAAAAACTTACAGAAGAATTTTAAATGATGAATATATTTTTTCTTCTTTTTAATTTTAACATATTTTATTATGCTATTACAGTTGTCCCATTTTATTCTTCCCTTTATTGCCCTCCAGCCTGTACCCTCCCTCCCACCATCATTCCCCCACCTTAGTTCATGTCCCTGGGTCATGCATGTAAGTTCTTTGGCTTCTTCATTTCCCGTGCTATTCTTAACCTCCCCCTGTCTATTTTGTACTTACCGTGTATGCTTCTTATTCCCTGTACCTTTTCCCCTTTTCTCCCCCTTCTCCTTCCCCATTGATAACCCTCCACGTGATCTCTATTTCTATGAATCTGTTCCTGTTCTGGCTGTTTGCTTAGTTTATTTTTGTTTTTGTTTTTTTAGGTTCAGTTGTTGATAGTTGTGAGTTTGTTGTCATTTTACTGTTCGTATTTTTGATCTTCTTTTTCTTAGACAAGTCCCTTTAACATTTCTTATAATAAGGGCTTGGTAATGATGAACTCCTTTAACTTGACCTTATCTGGGAAGCACTTTATCTGCCCTGCCATTATAAATGATAGCTTTGCTAGATAGAGTAATCTTGGATGTAGGTCATTGCCTTTCATGACTTGGAATACTTCTTTCCAACCCCTTCTTGCCTGCAAGTTTTCTTTTGAGAAATCAACTGCGAGTCTAATGGCAACCCTTTTAGGTGACTGTCGCCTTTAATCTTGCTGCTTTTAAGATTCTTTCCCTATCTTTAATCTTGGGTAATGTAATTATGATGTGCCTTGGTGTGTGCTTCCTTGGGTCCAATTTCTTTGAGACTCTCTGAGCTTCCTGGACTTCCTGGAAGTCTATTTTCACTGCCAGATTGGGGAAGTTCTCCTTCATTATGTTTTCAAATAAGTTTTCAATTTCTTGCTCTTCCTCTTTTCCTTCTGGTACCCCTATGATTTGGATGTTGGAATGTTTAAAGCTGTCCCAGTGGTTCCTCAGCCTCTCCTCATTTTTTTTGAATTCTTGTTTCTTTATTCTGTTCTGGTTGAATGTTTACTTCTTCCTTTTGCTCCAAACCATTGATTTGAGTCCCAGTTTCCTTCCCTTCACTGTTGATTCCCTGTATATTTTCCTTTATTTCACTTTTCATAGCTTTCACTTTTGCCTCTATTTTGCAACCATACTCAATCATTTCTGTGAGTATCCTGATAACCAGTGTTTTGAACTCTACATTTGATAGGTTGGCTATCTCTTCATCACTTAGTTGTATTTTTCTGGAGGTTTGATCTGTTCTTTCATTTGGGCCATATTTTTTTGTCTTGGCACACCTGTTGTGTAGTAAAGGGCAGAGCCTTAGGTATTTGCCAGGGTGAGATAACCTACGTCACTGTGTGGTGGTGCTGTATGTAGGGCAGGGGTCCGAGAGGGAGCTATGTTGCCTGCTCAGCTCTCATTCAGCTTTCAGTCATTTCTTCTGCTACCCATAAGCAAATTGGGCCCCTCTGGTGCTGATTCCAGGGTGGGTGAGTTTGCGTATGTTCTAGAACCCTGTGAGTCTCTCCAATAATTCTCCTGTGAGGCTGGGAGTTTCTCCTGCTGCCTGAACCCCCACAGGTTTTTTGAGTCAGAGGTTTTGAGGCTTTATTTCTTATGCTGGAACCCTGGGTTCTGTGGTTTGTCTCACTCCCCAGTTGTTCCTCCCGGTTTCTCTGAACATAAAGGTGGGACTGCCCACTCTGCCAGCCACCGCCTTGCCACAAGTCCTCTCCGCCCCAGCCGCCCATCTCTGCTGCCCCTCCTGCCAGTCTGGATGAATGTTTTTCTTTAACTCCTTGGTTATTGGACTTCCATATAGTTCGATTTTCTGGCAGTTCTGGTTATTTTTTGGTTTTAAATTTGTTGTTGTCCTTTTTGTAGTTGTGTGAGAAGGCAAAGTCTATTTACCTATGTCTCCATCTTGGCCAGAAGACCTGGATCTAAATGATGAATGTATTCTAATTAATTAATATATACTTAAATCTTTCTAAAAAGATCATTTTATTCCTTTGACCTATTTTTGGCACTTAATGCACTTAATGGCACTTAATGCAATCAGTTCCTTAAACCAAATACTTCTTAATTTTTAATCATTATAAATATACCTTGGTTAAAATGCACCAGTCCTTTGTTACTTAATGGTTTTTCATTTGATAATGTTCACTATTTAAAACATCTTGGAGACCAAGAAAGAGCACAGAGCGGAGGTATGTCAGTGGCATCCACGACAGAAGCCAGAGTGTATTATAGGCAAATGCATGCCAATAAATTCTCAAAGGCTTTGTCTTCTGTGTATCAAGGAGCTTTTGGAAAATTTAAGTGAGTACACAGGGTCATGCTGCATCGTTTTAATCTCTCTTGTTTATAAATAAATGGGGTCACAGTGATTAATTTCTCTTATTTTATAGATCAGGTGTGCCTCTGCTCACAGCCTTTCTGCTTGGGTTTTGTCCTGCCTTTCTCCTATACAAACTCATATTTGGCTTTGGTTCATTTATAATCCACCTTCTGCTCTCTTCTTTGCTCTTTATGGAGGCAGTAAAGGGAAGTACATAAAAACCTGGTTGTTTAAAACACCAAAGACTCCAGCGCACAGTGGAATATGGCTTTCACTAAGCTGAACGTAACTGCCAGCACAGGAAGACAGACCGTACATGCACAGCTGGGAGAGCCACGTGCATGATGTCTATGTATCTGCCCGTAACTTATGTGCAGCTCTGTTTATGTGGGAAAAGCATCACTGTGATTAAATTATTATAGTAAAAAACCAAGCTATTATTCTTACCTAAAAACTAGTTTCAGTTATAAGAGTGCAGAGTTTGTACTTAAAAAAAAAGAGAATTGTGTTAATTTTGTGTCTTTCAAACCCAAGACATTCTGTTTTATTTCTCCCTGTCTTATAAACACAAGTGGAAGCCTGCCATGTTTTAGAGCACATTTCAGTCTCCTGAATTTTCATTTTCAGACAACTTCTCAGCTAGACAGCCAAATCTCCAACACCTGCAGGGCTAGAGCTGGGGCCATTTCCTCAGGAATCCCACCCAAGTCTTTCCATTCAGGTGTAGTCACTGAGCAACGAAGGCCATTTCCTAGGGAAGACAAATCTAGGGAAAAGGCTGATATAAAAGGCCAAGGGTGAGCAAAAATGGAAGTTAGGTAGGTTTTTGAAGTACTGCTTCAAACTGAGACAGTGAGAGAAAATTCACAAAACATAAAGGTAGGCAAACTGATCATTTCCTCTGAAAATCAGTAGTGTGGCGCATGACTGTATCTTTGGAAAACAAGCCTATCTGACGACTTGTTTTCATAAGGATTTCTGACGTTTCATAAGGGTTTTATCCAAGATAGACCATCTAAAAGAAAATGTGAACTTCCTTGAAAGCCAAAATATTAAAGTGCGCACATCTGGCACTGTTAGGTCTCCCATACAACATAGTGTTGAGTGAGCGTCTCTGTACTTACTTGGCATTAGAGAGATTACAAGTGGTCAGATTAGCCAGAGCCATGGCTGCAGCTTCCTTAACCTCTTCATTGTCACTTTTTAGCAACTGAACCAACTGTGGAATCCCTACAGAAATAAGAAAAGTAAAATATAATGTTACCAACATCCAGATCACTAGAATATAGTAACCTAAAAAATGTACAAAATGGTTTTTCTGGTTTGCTTACCCTGCTGATTGAAAAAGTCTTTGCTGCCTGAATTCTCACACATCGCTGAGACGGCTTGGGACGCGGCAATCTTGGTCCCGTCGCTCTCAGAGCCTAAGAGGGCTACAAGGCACTTCTCAACCTCTTGTTCATGAAAAAGTTTTCTGTTTTGAGCTTTCACAAGCCAAAAGAAAAAAGTTAGAATTTTGCTGCAAAAGCTGTCCAAAGTATGATAGGAATTCAAAGTATTTGCTAGCTTTAGTCACAGAGTCTAAACTACACAAAGAATATCTATTTAACTTTTAGTTCGCAGAGGTTATGCAAAATGGGTCAGGGATACTGCTGTCTTTTCTGTTCCCTTATATGATATCAACACTATGGCAAAGAAAATTCTATAACAAGAACGAGGGGAGTTTCAGATTTAGCAAGAACTTATTTAACAACAGCCAGGGGCCTGGCCCGGTGCTGTGCTCACACGTGCCCTCTTCTCACCACGGACAGACACACGCCTGTCCGTTTGACGTTTACTTGAAACACAAAGCCAAGATTTGAAGAATAACTAAGACCTATCAACTTGTGAGCTGGAGAAAGTAAAAATGAATAATAAACTGTGATTCCATAGTTTATGAGTTTATATAAAAATCATAATCATCTTTTATCTTAAGGTATAATAGATGGTGACATATCAAAAATTAAATTATTTAATTGCTAAATTATCATAAACATAATCTTAACATATATTGGCATAGTTTTGTATTTTCAAACAAGTAAATTTATGACTTTAAGCACATACCATAAAAATTCACACCTCATTATAGAACACTAAATTAAAAACAAAAGTATTTTAATGTTCTTTTCATTCCCTAATATTTTTCTCTTGATTTCAAAGATTTTATTTCTATTTTCAGAGAGAGGGGAAGAGAGGGAGAAAGTGAGGAAGAGAAACATCAGTATGAGAGAAAATCAATCTGTTGCCTCTCACTCCGACCAGGAGTTATATTAGTTATATATATTTTAATTAGTTGTGTTTTTCAGAAATACTTTTAGAAATGACTGCAACTAGATTTTCATTTTAAAGTTAATGTATGATTTGTCTTCTTTCCACAACAACTTTAAATTGCCCCTTTCACGGTCATAGTATCACATTCAGATACTACCACATTGCAGATGCTTTGGGCTTGGCTGGTCTGACACGTGGGTGTCTGCTGAGCAATCTGTCCACAACTGGCATGAGCTAAATTACCAACACTTCCGTTCGTTTGTCTTAAAACAATCAGGAACCATGTCCTCTAATCCTATCATTTTAATCCCTTGCTCCTTTTATTTAAAATGAGAATTCAGGCCCTGACCAGTGTGGCTCTGTTGCTTGAGTGTTGTCCCAGAAAGGAAAAGGTCACCGGTTCGATTCCCGACAGGAAACATGCCTGGTTGTGGGTTCTCTCCTGTTGGGGTGTGTACAATAGGCAACTGATCAATGTTTCTCTCTCTCACATGATGTTTCTCTCCTTCTCTTTCTTTCCCCTCTCTAAAAAATAATTAATAAAATAAAATTTAAAAAATTAAAATAAAATTAGAATTCAGGCAGGCCATAACATTTTCATTAAAAAGCTGCAATTAATAAATACTTAAATCTCAACTATGTGGCTTCTAAAATGTTTTAAAATATATGCAGTCCTTGTTAGCTTTTCTGAATAAACAAGATCTGAAATTTTCCCAGAGTCTCTGAAGTAAATTGCTTATATTTGTAATTAAGACTTCTCTGTTGGCTCTAAGTCAACCACAGTAAACAGAGCACCCTGAGTGCGGATTCTATCGGGAAAATCAGTCAAAAGAATTAATTTGAAGAGACTAAGATTGGAATATGTAATTGTTGCATTAAAAAAATACATACACAATTATTGGGAAAATTTTATAAATAATTTAAATACTGTGGGCAATTAGTTTCTCAACCCTGCCGAAATGTTTTTTGTGTACATTTTCACTTATTAAAAACAAACTTAAAAATAAATAAAAAATATTGCCAATGATACTTTGGATGAGGATTTGATCTCCAAAATATATAAAGAACTCATATGACTCAATGCCAGGAAGACAAACAGTCCAATTAAAAAATGAGCAAAGGACCTGAACAGACACTTCTCCATGGAGGTACATAGGGAAATCCTATAGACATATGAAAGGATGCTCAGCATCACTAGCCATCAGAGAGATGCAAATTAAAACCACAATGAGATATCACCTCATACCAGTCAGAATGGCCATTGTAACAAATCAACAAACAAGTGCTGGTGAAGTTATGGAGAAAAGGGAACCCTAGTGCACTGCTTCTGGAAATGCAGACAGGTGTAGCCACTGTGGAAAACAGTATGGCAGTTCCTCAAAAAAGTGAAAATGGAACTGCCTTTTGATCCAGTGATTCCATTGCTGGGATTATATCCTAAGAATCTTGAAACACCAATTCAGAAGAACATATGCACCCCAATGTTCATAGCAGCATTATTTACAATAGCCAAGTGCTGGAAACAGCCTAAGTGCCCATCAGTAAATGAGCGGATCAAAAACTTTGGTACATTTACACAATGGAATACTACACAGCAGAAAGAAGAAGGAATTCCTACACTTCCAGACAGCATGGATGGACTGGAGAGTATTATTCTAAGTGAAATAAGCCAGGCAGTAAAAGACAAATACCATATGATTTCACCAATAAGTAGAACTTATTAAGTGATTAAGTGAATTTACCTGTTGGTTATTTAAATGAATAAGATGATAAATTTTACATTATGTGTATTTTACCACAATTAAAAATAATAATAAACCCTGGCTAGTGTGGCTTAGTGGGTTGGGTACTGGTCTGTAAAGCCAAAGGTTGCCAATTTGATTCCTGGTTGAAGTACATGCCTGGGTTGCAGGCCAGGTCCCCAGCTGGGGGCGTGCAGGAGGCAGATGATTGATGTTTCTCTCGTACATCAATGTTTCTCTCTCTTTCTCTCTCCCTTCCCCTCTCTCTAAAAAATAAAAATAAATATTTAAAAATAAAAGAATAACCTTATTTCCTTTCCTTTAATCAAAACCTGCTTCTCTTCTTAAAGTTTCTGTTTCTGTGAGTGGCACCATTCTACTTCTTGCTTTCCAGGCCAGAAACCTGGCCTCGTCCTAGACATCACCTACTCCCTCCCCAATGCACGTAGTCCTTCAACAAGCAATGATGGACCTTCCAGTGTGCCAAGCGCTGTGCTGGTGATTCTCCTTGTCTCTGAGTCCATCCCAAGCACCACGTCTCTGTTTCAGGACACCCTCACCTCTCACCTAGGTCACCCCAGCAATCCCCTTCCTGGTTTTTTTTGGCTGGTCCTGCTCAGTTCTAATCTCTTTTCCACTTTGTAACAAGGCTGTTTTTCTTTAAAAAGTGAAAATCTGTAATGACCTCTTCTCTCTCTAAGTCAGTTCAAGGCTCTTTGTTGCTATAGATATAAAGTTCAAAGTCTTTAGCTTGGTTTACAATACTCATTAACATTTGACTTTTCATTACTTCTACAACCTTAACTCTCAGTTTTCTGCTGCATTCTATTCACTAACCGTTCTGAAAACTTTCAGTTCCGCAACTTACCCTGCTCTGCCCGTCTGGCCTCTGCACACACGGTTCCCGCGCCTTAGAGCACTGCTGATCCTCCCCCATTCCACCAGCGGCTCCTTCGCCCACCCGCTTTCCATTACTCACTCTAGGTTCTAGCCTGAGCAGGTCCTCCCACCTCAGGAAGACTTGTGTGACCCAAGTCTGCATTGAGTGACCCTCCTGAGCGACCTTGTTCTTCCATCATCACACTTAACACTGCGTTGCAGTTGCCTGTTTCCTTGCCTGATCCGGCTTTGTTGACCTCAAGGGGTGCTCAATAGTCATTAATAAATAAGGTAATAAATAGGCCCAGAGAGGCTGTAGTTCACTCATAGCACCACACCGAGGTCAGTGCAGTGCCGGCAGCGGAATTAGTAGCAGAACTAAAATACCGGGAACTCTCCGTGCAGTGCTCCTCCCACCACCGCGTCACAATGTGGGTGGCAGACTCATGAAACTCGCCACCCCAAGAGGGGCCGAGACAACCTCTGAACGGCCCAGCCACACTAATGCAAGGAGAAGTGGAGACACGTGAAAATTTTAGGAGGGACATCGTCCCTATCTTCCCACTGCCCTGTCTTTGGGTCTCAAATAGCTACAGTCTGTGGTAAATAGAACACAGAGCTGACCAGATATGATGAGGTCTAGCTCCACTGGACAGAATGCTGAATCAGGCAGCTTGTGCAGTATCAGAAACCTTAATTTTGTAGCTTGTATTTAGATATGGCACATACAGTGTAACTTAGAAGTCCACTCTATATCAGCTATGTACTGGACAGTGAAATTTGGCTTACGGCATTAAAACTTTGTCTTGAAGAAATCCAGTATGGGTTGAAAAGGAAATGTTTCCCAAAATATACACATAGGCATGTATACAGATATGAGTATACATGTTTAGAATATAAATCACTTAAACTAGTCAAAGTTGTTATCATTTATACGAGGAGTGATGTGGAAGGGGGAAAATAAAGTCACATCTTTTACTAAATCATATGTTCCAAATATACATAAATTAAAACTGCAATTTTATCTTCAGTGCTTGTGATATAATTAATCTCTCATATTTTACAATTTTTTAAAGATTTTACTTATTTTTATTTTTTTATTTTTATTATTTTTTAATGGCATTTTTTATTGTTGTTCAAGTGCAGTTGTCTCCATTTCCCTCCTTCCATTCCCCCCGCCCCGCCCACCCCACCTCCCACCCTCAATCTCACCCCTTTTGGCTTTGTCCATGGGTCCTTTATACGTGTTCCTTGGTGACCCTTCCCCTTTTTCCTCCTGTTATCCCCACCCCCCTCCTCTCTGGTTACAGTCAGTTTGTTCTTTATTTCAATGTCTCTGGTTATATTTATTTTTAGAGAGAGGGAAAGGAAGGGAGAAAGGGAGACAAACATCAATGTGTCGTTGTTTCTCATGTGCCCCTTACTGGGGACCAGGCCCACAACCCAGGCATGGGCCCTGACTGGGAATTGAACCAGCAACCCTTTGGTTCGCAGGCCAGCACTCGATCCACTGAGCCACACCAGCCAGGGTGAATCATATTTTACAGATTTATGTCAACCTAGCTTGCCGCTGAAATGAAATTGTACTGCATGTATATGGGAGTGTATTATTTCTCACAGCTCTCAAGCACAGCACTGATCCAGCTGAAATTTGAAATCACTGTGTAAATATCATGCCAGATGTGGGTTTATTGAAACAGCATTTTCAGGATCATAAGCAATGTGCTCATTCTGCATAACTCCAAAAATCAAGAGAAATAAACACTTAAAACTTAATTTAGGATTGAATCATTTTAAAAAGATAGGGTTATAATTGAATCACACTCAGTTTATTACACCCTTGACAAAGCAATCTCTACTGTAACTCACTGGCATTGAAATGAATTTTGGCCTTAAATAGTAAGTAGAGCACTATTCTCAAATGGTCATTTAAAAACAAATATTCAAGTGTTTGCTAGAACTAATCAAAATCAAGGATACAGAGGGAATGTGTATACTTAGTCTGTATAAATTGAGACATACGATCATAAGCTGCTCTAGTAATTGCTTTTGCTGCATTCTTCTGAATATCAGGAACTGTAGAGTTTTCTGCAAATGCTAAGAGCTTCTTAAGAACCCCTGTCTGTTGAATCATCATAGTATCCATATCTTCAAGGCAATTGCCAAGCACTGAAAGTGCTTCTATATGAAGGTCATTAAATTCCTAAAAATAAAAGGAAACACAGCTTTAGAAAGTTGTACTAAAAGAAATGTATACATTCCAGGTTTACACACGGACTAAGGTCATTCAGTAGACAATGGAATCCATTTTGTTGGGACAGAGACCCAAGGAAACAGTTCTGTTTATTAACATAATGTTACTCTCCCTAACCACTTGCCCCATCTTTTCTCATTTCCCCTAGTCCAAAGTGTTTTGCAGATAAAAAATAATTACTGAAAACTTCCAGCAATAGTATCCAAGTGAAGGTGCTTATACAACATTCCACTGACAACAATTTTAAAATCTGAAGAAAATGTTTTTTGAAAAAGCAGACAGATGAAAAGTATATTTTCCTTAAAATGTCTAACTGGTGGAGGGAAGCATTGTGAGTGTGTGGCTTTCTTGCCTGAGGAATCTCCCAAATCCCCATAGCAGTGGGAAACTGCAGCCTTTCCTGAGCTAGAAATTTAAGGTGGGGATCCCTAAAGTGAGAGAAACACAGAAAGGATGCGCTACCATCATGGTATTCCACACAACATTGCTTCTGGTCAAGTTCACTTCACTGCAAAGGAAGTGTGGCAGTGGGCCCATACTCACAGAGTTCACTGGCCTTACCCTGGTCATCATCCTAAAGCAGCTGGCTTGATAGAATGGACTTTTTACGATTCCGTTACAGGGCTGACTAGGTGGCTATACTTTGTGGATCCAGGGCCAAGTGCTC
>PVJI01032708.1:0-11944 GCA_004026765.1 Micronycteris hirsuta
TCCTATTGTTTTAATGTCATCATTTGTTATACCTACCATAGTCTTTTTCTGAGATACGGCAAATATTCAAATATTGAAAGTGATAAGAAAAATATTTTAAAAAACACTTTCCACTTGCATATATTTAACACAGTTTTATTATGGTATAGGAAAACTAAATTAAAAACAGATTAAGATACAATTATTCTTTGTAAATTTTTAAAAACTTGTTAATTCTAGCCTTTTGGAGCAATGAAAAAATGAAAGAGATAGTAGAAGTCAGCTAAAGTTAAGCTGAGTTGTTATACTTGAGCTAATTAATATTCTTCTTATAATGTATTTTAACATATGAAGTCTGTCCAGAGGTATCTAGCCATGTAACATGAAAAATAGAGACATTTTTTAAGAAGATACAAGATACAAGGAACATAGATAGGACAATGACACCTCAGCCCCCTTCAAAGTGGACACTGAGGGATGTCACATAGTTCTCCCAATTGCCTATCATATTAGCTGCCCTGTCATATAGTCCTGAATCTCATCAACGATCTGAAATCTCTTCCTTTTCAAAGGTGATTTTAGTTTTGGGAAAACAAGAGGTTGTCAAATCTGGCCTGGAGGGGAGCTGAATCACCTGGGTGATTTGATGTTTTGCCAAAAAACTCTGCATGAGACACGATGCATGAGCAGGTGTATTGTCCTGATGAAGCTGCCGGTTGCCAGTTGCTCATAGCTTCTGCCTTCTGTATCATCCAAATAGTTTCTTTGGAAGACTGTTCAAGCTTAATGCAAAATTTCCTGCAGATTTGTTGCTCTACTTGCTCTTTCATTTTGAATGTGATGGCCACACAGTACACATGCTCACTCAACAGTGTCTACTGCCCCCACAGACTAGTACAGTGAAGTCATCATTGTTCACATATGTGCATTCCAGTTCATTCTCCTTGACTGTCACGTTACAGCAATATCACACAAACCATTCCCGTTGTATTAACAATGGGTGAACTTTTTCAAGACCTCATAAAACATGATATGAATTTTTAAAAATAACTTCTGATTATTTTTCTGTAATATAACTTTTAATGATTCTTAATTCTCACTTGAATGTGAACACATAATAAGTTGATAAGCAAATTACTTTAGATGATTCTAACATGCACATTGAAAATCAAAATGTGATTAAAACAAGTTTTCTTCCACCCAGAGTAGATTTAAGAATATTTTTATTCTTAACCCTTTGTCATCTGAATGTGTGGATAGGTATTCAGGATTTGAAATTTGGCTCTCATCTGGGCTAATTTAGAAGTTCTTATCAAATTACCATTTCTATATCTATTTATTTGTATAGAATATAAAATCAAGTCCTAACCAGGAAACACTATAGAAAGTCAAGCAGAATTTTGGGGACCATACTAATTAAATATTTTTAAAATTAGTTATAATGTTAGAATTTGAAGTTGGTTTAGAAGTCATCAAATGAAATACTTCATAAAACAGGGTATCCAGCCTTAACTAAAATAATTCTAAGTACAACATTCTCATAGAAATATACTTACTATTTTTTCTATTTTATAAGTTGCAATTTTCACCAGTTGAAACTGCTCATGTTTTTTAAATATAATATTTGAAGAGCCTTGTAAGTACAACAATGAAAACAATCACTAGAATCACTAGAATTTATCTCCCTAACCTACATATATAAAAACTGCTATACTTTGAATTATAAATACTAGTTACCATTAAATGAATGTTATATTAGGTAAACACTCTACATTTTCCTCCTCCTTTCCATTTTTGAAACAGCAATATCACAATTTTTGTTTAAAAATATTATATTGCTAATGAAAATATCATTCTCTACTGAGACAGGCAAAACATTTTAATTTTATTTCTGTTTTTATATGTTTTTATTTTTCTCAAACAACTGGTTGTATTTTTTCACTTACTATATTTGACTGGTTGTGTTTTTCAGACTATAAGATACACCAGACCATAAGACGCACCTAGGTTTTAGAGGAGGAAAACAGGAAACAAAAATTTAAGTAAAAAATGTGGTAAAATATTTAATAACATAAATAACATAATATTTCACTAATGTAAATGTAAACAGTCAGGTAAGCTACATTCGGACTATAAGACACACCCAAATCTGGGGAAAAAAGTAAGTGCATCTTATAGTCCAAAAATTACGCTCTATAGCTTTCTTTGAATTTATACTAAAATCTTTGCAGTCCTCTAATAGCTCTGTCTTATCATAATTTTCCATATATTTAATCTTATTAAATAATGGCTCAGTTCATTTCCTTCATTGGACAAACACCTCCTGCAGCTATTCTTTCCCCTACACTGTCAGAAATCTAGGATTTTCTTGCACTGTCATCATAGAAACCCCTCCCGCACCATGTCCCCCTGCCACATATACATAGTACTTCTTGTGTTGGTCCATAGCCTTGAAAACAAGTCTCTCTTTTTTTTCCTTTGTAATATCCTGTGAAAGGACACGTGTAAGGTAAGGTTGTTGCATCTAAGAACACTTTTTCTTACACTCTAAGAGTTGATGAATAATTTATTTGGGTGTCAAATTCTCAATTGACATTTATTTTTCTTCATAATACTAAGATTTGCACCATTTAAGTCTGGCTTCCAACATTCATGCTCAGAAACTTGCAACAATTTGTATTTCATATCCTGTTTAAATCTGATGCAATTTTGGTTTGTTGCTTCTAATAATGAGTTTTCATTTTTCTTTGTTCAAATTTTCTGAAATTTTACACTAATATGCCCTCATATGGATTTTTTCATTAACTGAACAAGCGATAATACTGTGTATTTAAGTCATTTGGTTATCATAAATTTTATTTTAATATTTCTTTGAACAATCCCTTGTTACTCCTTTTCAGCCCTCCCCAAGTTCCGTGTAGGACTGGTTTTATTTGGGTATTGAGCTGCCTTGAGTGTTTCTCTAATTGCCTATACTTTTCAGCTATTGCCATTCTCTGTTTCTTTCTAATGACTTTCTGGAGAGTTCTATACCATTAACTTCTACATTTTTATTCTCTATCTCTATTAATTTTATGCATCACATTTTTAATATTCAAACTTTTTAATATTATTTTTTTCTTTTTATCATATACACAATATTTTTTCTTATTCATGAATTTGATGGGGGATCAGCTTAGTTTTCCTGGTTTATCTGATGTCATTTTTTATTTATTTTTCTACTTTCCAATTGTATTTATCATAGCACAGGATTGCAGGTATCTCATAATTGTATTAAAATGGAGTTTGTGCTTCTTGTTCTTCTAGATTTGTATGGAAAGTGGTGTGTGGGTGTGTGTGAATCTGTGTTTGTGAATGAATTTTTAAGGAAAATGTAGCTGTCTTAAAACTAGACAACTCAGGGGTAAAGTTCCAGGGTTTCCAACCTGCCTCCTGGCACATGTGGCCCAGGATGACAGTGAATGTGGCCCAACGCAAAAATCATAAATTTACGTAAAACGTTGCGAGAGTTTTTTGTGATTAAGTTTGCAATGTATTTAACGTGTAGCCCAAGACGACTCTTCTTCCAGTGTGGGCCAGAGATACCAAAAGTTTGGACACCCCTTCTAGACACAAGCCAATCACAGAGGTAGATATACCTCCTAGGGTAAAAAACCGGGGGAAACTGTGCAAGTTTCTCTTAACCAGGTTCCTGTTTCAAACCCAAAGGCAAAATTCCCCACTGGAAGCTGTGCGTGCATGAGTGCGGGGAGGGATATGTGAGTTTTATGTTTCCCCACAGTATCCCACTCCCATACATATGTATACTGTAGAGAGACAGAAGGTAAACACATAAAGAATGCTTCCACATGTCGGTAAAACAAGAGGGAGATGAGAGCCATGATTTCTCCTATGTGGTATATGATTTTAGATATTTGAATCTGTGAATAGTTTATTAAGAGTCTACTAAAGAAACAGAAGATATCTTTTTCCCAAAGAATACGAAATACACTTAAGAACTTACAATGCAGAGGAGCATACTGTTTTTCTGGTAACATATTTTGATATTTAGTAGCTTCTATATATAATAATATATTTCTATATTTAATAATAGAAATATTTATATTGTCATCATGTTTATGTTATCATGCCAACTACGGGAAATCTTGATTCATAATTAGTCTTTAATATGTGTTTCAAAATAAAGTTTATAAATTCCCTACAAAATTTCTATAATTTTAATGCCATCCATTTTAATTTTGTCCTGACTGCTTACTTCTTCATCGGTTCCCCATTGTCTACATTTTCAGAGTCCATTTGTCTAAACTATTATTGAAAACATTTATTATGCATTCAACTTGTACTCAGATTATTTTACTTCTTTTTCTTTATGAATACATCAATTGATTGCTGTGTTTTCTCAAAATATGTGACCTTAACTGAATCACAAATCATAGGAATCCCAGCTTCTGAACATGATATATTTGTTAAATGTGTGCAAATATAAAATATTCAAAGCTAAGCACATGTGAAAAATAAAATTTAGCTCCCATAGAGCCCAGGCATATGATAAAAATTCTTAATTTAAGTACATTATATTTAGTATTAAATTCTCTATGTATTATATAATGTAGAGGTATTATTGAATTATTATTATATAACACCTTTAATTGAGAACGTTAGTATTCTACTCTAAGTTCTTAACTTTAATTTTATTCATTAAAATTATTTGAAGTTACTTCCAATGGACAAAAAATGTGTACTTAAATTTGGAAAGAAATCCATTTGCTTATATGGAATTAAAAGACTATATAAAGAATTTTGCAGATATTATAACTAGTATCTGCACAAGTAAACTAAACTGACTCTCAGAAATGAGAATTATATCTTTATATCTAAATTAAAAAAAATAAAATAAAAGCCCTCATTTCTAGTGCTTTCATGGTGTATGTACCTCACCATAACTGAAAACCCTGAATATTTAATAATCCACTTTTAAGAACCAATAGAATCAATATGCCACTGGCTCAATGTTGAGCAAGGAAATTTAACACAACTTTTGATGGTGTCTTAAAAACATGGCCAATATTTTTTTTTCCCAGAAATGTATAAGGATCTACACATTGGTCTCTAATTTACAACATTAAGATTTTGGAGGAGGTAGGCTGAGGAGGTGTAATTAGTATTTCTCACTACATATAGTTGTTCTTTATTTCTTAAAATAAACAATTAAACTCTTCAAAAAGAGCTGACACTTTTAAAATTTTAGAGTCTTACTTTTACTTTTCATATGTATGTGGTGTCCAGCAGTTTAAATCAGATGGATGCATAATTAAGGCTAACTTTTATCCACTTTCTACATGCCAAATGATAATTAACTTTGTTTCAATTGTATTTTTACAATTATCAGAATCGTTTCCTACTTTTTATTTATTTTTATAAAAGGACATCTAAACAATCAAAGCTAAATATAATAAGTACATATATCTAAATATAAATTTAATAACTATAAATTAGGATAAATATAAAGAAGTAATATATATTCTAATACTTATTTTGAAATGTATAAATACACTCTAAATAAAAAATAAGTATATAATTATGTGTGAGATATTATCTATCATAAATGGCCAATATTGCTTTGCTTTTTTAAGTTTTATATGTTATACTTTACTATGTATATTTTTCTGTTATATCCTTTTTAAAATACAGCATTTTGGGGGAGATTTATTCAGGTGACTACATATAATTCTAGTTCACTCTTTATATATATAAAAATATTTTATATATCCACTCTTTATTCAATGAACATATAGACATATGGTTGTTTCCAATATTTTATTCTCATAAGCAAGTCTCTATAACTACTGCACCTAAACAATTTTTTAAGGGAGTGACATTGAATTAGTTGAATTATTAGGATTTAAGGATTCACATCTTTTACTTTCTTAGCCTTTGCCACATTTTTCTCCAAATGACATGTATCAATTTATTCTCTACCACTAGTATTTAAGAATGTCTTTTGATCTACACCTTGCTAATATTTAGAACTGTCAGACTTAAATTTTCTTAATTTCATAGATGTAAAATGGATTCTTACTGTTTATTTTATTCCACTTTCCAAGATGTGTATTCTATTATAACAGGTGTTGCTTTTATCAATTATTTTCTGTTGTTTTTTTTTCCTTCCAAGCACATGGTAAATCTGATTTTCCTGGTTTATTTGTGGTTACTAGGTTTCTAGTGCTGGTAAGTAAGCAGTTACACAAAAATGAACATATGTCAGTTCTGCTCTAGACCATTTGTTTGAGAATGCAAGCAGCTCTGTTTCTCTCTGGTACAGTAAACAGCAATGTTTGGTGTGGTGATTGTTCCATCAGTTTAGGACTCTGTGCGACTGTGATCAGTAGACCTCTCTTGAAAGCGATATGATTGAAAAATAAGTTTCAAAGTAAGTTTGTTATTTTAATTATGGCATTGAGATTTTGCAATTGTTTGTTACCATAATAGAATCCAGCTCTTTATTTGAGAATACAAGATGTTAATTAAAGTGTCCCCAATTTAGAGTTTATAAACATCTTTGATATGCATTATTTTAATGCCTCCTACTAATAACTCAGTAAATCAGATATTATTTTAATTTTACATGTATGAGTATTGAAGCATGATGAGGGGAAGTCATTTCAAATTAACAGTATTTTGCAACTACCCTTAGAAAACCAATCTTTTGCATCCACATGCTATTCTCTTTTCTTTTAAAATATTATGTTTCCCCCCAAAATTCCTAGGTATCCTAACACCAAAAAGCCTTGTAAAAAGCTTTTAAAATAGATGCAATTTTCTTCTATTTCTTTTTAAAATTTATATAAAATAAGATGCCTTTTCATTTTAAATAGCATTTTAATTTCCCTAGAGTAAGTGCATTTTTTTCCAGGTTTCATTCTACCTATAATACTGTTAGATTTAAGACTATCTAAAATGCTAATAAAAAGAGAATTCTCTTTGTGACAAGGGTATCAAGGAGGTTTTGCCAGTGTACTCAATTATAGTATCTCCATGAGTATGTCAATCAGTATGACAAAGTCAAGGGCTGCGTTTTTATTATGAGCAATGCTGTAAAACCTAAAGCAACAGCTATTTTTCTCTCTCAGACTTTGCCTGCAGCACCAAGTGATAAAAATAATTATAAATTAAGTAAACTTGATGTGCTGCTCAAGTTGCTGAGAGGATAAATATAGCAGACCATAATGTCATTTTCACAGTTATATTTCACACTATAACCATATACTGAGAAAAAAAGTACCACTTCTAATTGCATAGCAGCCTCGAAGGGCTCCTGGTTTTGCTAATATTTTTCAAGATGTGTAATAACTGAAAGACTTAGTAATTAAGGATAAAAATTATTTTTTAACATTGTGAGAGTGTGAAAATAAAAATTATCAGTTGTTTGATAGTTGAGTTTTATAATTATGTTTAGTGAGAAAATTACTTTATACCAATCAATATTTATTTGTCTTCCATCTATGCATTAGATCATTGAAAATTATATATATATATATATATATATATATATATATATATATATAGAGAGAGAGAGAGAGAGAGAGAGAGAGAGAGCGCCAACTTTTTTATTTCTGTTATTTCCATGAGTGAATGGGTAACTGACCACTTTCAAATTTCTACCATTGAAACTGTTGTAATAGGATTTTATTTTCTAACTTAACTCATGCTTTATTTCCATCCTTCTGAACGATAAATGCTACATCTTATCTCTTTGAGTCTGGAAAACTAGACTAACCTTTTCCTCCTTTTAATCAGAAAAAGGAAATTCATTCACTACCTTTGATATAAAGTGTATTGTTATATTATTTTAGCAACAATTACTATGCATGTTTTAAAACTTACTGATTTGGGAGAGAGAGAGAGAGAAAGAGACCACTTTGTCATTCCACTTATTTATGCATTAATTGGTTGTTTCTTGTAGTGCCCTGACTGTGGATCAAATCTCGAACTCGATGTATTGGGATGACTCTACAACCAAATTAACTCTCTGGCCAGGACATCAATTATAATGCAGTACATACTAATGTTAGGGTACTTTAAGGTTCACAGAAAATTGAGGGCAACATAGAAATATTTCCCATGTAAGCACTGCTGCCACATTATCTACGTCTCTCAGATTGACACATTTTTAACAACTGATGAAACTTGATTGATACATCATTATCTCACAATGTCCATAGTTTACACTATGGTTCACTCTGGGTGATGCACATTTTATGGGTTTGAGCAAATATAAAATGAATGACATATATCAATTATTATGTATAATAGCACACAGAGAAGTTTTACTCTCCTATATATCTTCCATTTTCATCTCTTCATTCCTGCCCTGCTCAAACCTTGGCAAGCACTGGTATTTTTAGTATCCATAGTTTGTCTTTCTAGAAAGTCATGCTTCAAATCATACAGTGCATGGCCTTTCCAGATCAGCTTCCTTCAGTAATATTCATAAGTTTTCCTCATGTTCTTTCATGGCTTGGTAAATCAATTTCTTTTATTTTTTGACTCATTCTTGGTTTTATTTTTATTTTTAATATATTTTATTGATAATGCTATTAACAATTGTACCAATTTTCAACCTCTTCCACCCAGTACCCCAAATTCCCTCAAGTAGTGCCCCCTCCTTCAGTTCATGTCTGTGGATCATGCATATAAGTTATTTGGCTTCTCCATTTCCTATACTGTTCTTAGCAACCCTCCTGTCTATTCTCTACCTACCAATTTGTATTTCTTAATCCCTACAGCTTTCCCCCATTGTCCCCCTTTCCCCTCCCACCTGATAACCCTCCAAATAATCTCCATATCTATGAGTATGTTTTTGTTCTTCTTGTTTGCTTAGTTAGTTTTTTTTTTTTTTTTTTAGATTCAATTATCGATAGTTGTGAATGTACTGCCACTTTAATGTTCATAGTTTAGATCTTCTTTTCTTAAATAATTCTCTTTAACATTTCATATAATAATGGCTTGGTGATGATGAACTCCTTTAGCTTTACTTTGTCTGGGAAGCACTTTTTTGCCCTTCCATTCTAAATGAAAGTTTTTCTGGATAGAGTAATCTAGGTTGTAGGTCCTTGCCTTTCATGACTTTAAATACTTCTTACCAGTCCCTTCTAGCCGGTAAGGTTTCTTTTGAGAAATCAGCTGATAGTCTTATGGGAACTCCTTGGTAGATAACTCTCTGCTTTTCTCTTGCTGCTTGTCAGATTCTCTCTTTAACCTTTGGCATTTCAATTATTATGTGTCTTGGTGTGGTCCTATTTGTATCCATCTTGTTTGGGACACTCTGTGTTTCCTAGAATTATATATCAATTTCCTTCACCAAATTAGGGAAATTTTCTTTCATTATTTTCTTCAAATAAGTTTTCAATTTCTTGTTCTTCCTCTTCTCTTTCTGACATCCCCATGATTTAAATGTTGGTACATTGGAGTTGTCACACTGGAACCTTAGCCTATCCTCATATTTTTTGGATTCCTCTTTCTTGTTGCTGTTCTAATTGAATATTTTTTCTTCCTTATATCCAAATTACTGACTTGATTCTGAAATGCATACACTCCACTGTTGATCACCTGTAAATTTTTATTTATTTCACTCAGTGTTATTTAAGATTCTTTTTTTTATTTTTTTTTATTTTTTGTTTAATTACAGTTATTTGCATCCTCTCCCTTCCTCTCCTCCTTTCCCCTCCAGCCCCACCCCCCCCAGCCTCCCTCCTCCCCCTTAGTCCTGTCCATGTGTCCTCTACAGTGATTCATGTAAACCCTTCTCCCCATTGGCCACTCCCCCCTCTCCCCTATCTATTATTAGACTGTTCTTAATTTCAATGTCTCTGGTTATGTTTTGCTTCCTTTCTCCTTTGTTGGTTTTGATCCGGTTAAAGGTGAGATCATATGGTATTTGTCCCTCACTGCCTGGCTTACTTCACTTGGCATAATGCTCTCCAGTTCCATCCATGCTGTTGCAAAGGGTATAAGCTCCTTCTTCCTTTCTGCTGCGTAGAATTCCATTGTGTAAATGTACCATAGTTTCTTGATCCATTCATTTGTAGATGGGCACTTAGGTTGTTTCTAGCACTTGGCTATTGTGAATTGTGCTGCTATGAACATTGGAGTACATAGGTTCTTTTGAATTGGTTTTTCAGGGTTCTTAGGGTATAATCCCAGTAGTGGAATTGCTGGGTCGAAAGGCAGTTCCATTTTTGATTTTCTGAGGAAGTTCCATACTGTTTTCCACAATGGCTGCACCAGTCTACATTCCCACCAACAGTTATCTGTTGCTTTATTGATGATGGCCATTCAGATTGGTGTGAGGTGGTATTTCGTTGTGGTTTTAATTTGCATCTCTCTGATGGCTAATGATGTTGAGCATCTTTTCATATGATTCTGTGCCCTCTGTATGTCTTTTTTCGAGAAGTGTCTGTTCCTGTCTTTTGCCCATTTTTTCATTGGGTTTTTTGTCTTCCTGGAGTGGAGTCGTATGAGTTCTTTATATATTTTGGAGATCAGACCCTTGTCTGAGGTATCATTGGCAAATATGTTTTCCCATACGGTTGGTTCTCTTTATTTTAATACTAGTTTCTTTAGCCCCACAGAAGCTCTTTATTTTGATAAGATCCCATTTGTTTATTCTTTCCTTTATGTCCCTAGCTCTAGGGGACATATCATTGAAGATGTTGCTGCGTGGAATGTCTGAGATTTTCCTACCGATGTTTTCCTCTAGAACTTTTATTGTGTCACGCCTTACATTTAAGTCTTTTATCCACCTTGAATTTATTTTTGTGTATGGTGTAAGTTGATGCTCGAGTTTCTTTTTTTTTTTGCAGGTAGCCATCCAGATTTCCCAACACCATTTGTTGAAGAGGCTATTTTTATTCCATTTTATGCTTCTACCCCTTTTGTCGAAGATTAATTGTCCATAGAGACTCGGGTTTATTTCTGGGCTCTCTATTCTGTTCCATTGGTCTATCTGTCTGTTTTTATGCCAGTACCAGGCTGTTTTGATTACAGTGGCCTTGTAATATAGTTTGATATCAGGAATTGTGATCCCTCCTGCTTTGCTCTTCTTTCTCAAAATTGCAGCTGATATTCGGGGATGTTAATTGTTCCATATAAATTTTTGAAGTGTTTGTTTTATATCCATGAAATATGCCATTGGTACTTTGATAGGGATTGCAATGAATCTATATATTGCTTTGGGGAGCATGGACATTTTGATGATGTTGATTCTTCCAATCCATGAGCATGGTATATGTTTCCATTTGTTTGTGTCTTCCATGATTTCTCTCTTCAGTGTTGTGTAGTTTTCTGAGTACTAGTCTTTTACTTCCTTGGTTAGGTTTATTTCCAGGTATTTTATTTTTTTTTTGTTGTTGCTATATCAAATGGGATATTTTCCCTGATTTCTGTTTCTGCTGTTTCACTGTTGGTATGCAAAAATGCCTTTGATTTCTGGATATTGATTTTATATCCTGCTGTCTTGCCAAATTCAATTATTAGATCGAGTAGCTTTTTGGTGGAGTCTATAGGATTTTCAAAGTATACTATCATGTCGTCTGCAAACAAGGACAGTTTTGTTTCCTCCTTTCCAATTTGGATGCCTTTTATTTCCTTTTCTTGTCTGATTGCTGTGGCTAAAACTTCCAGTACTATGTTGAATAGAAGTGGTGATAGTGGGCAACCTTGTCTTGTTCCTGATCTTGGTGGGAAAGATTTTAGTTTTTGTCCATTGAGTATAATGTTGGCTGTAGGTTTCTCATATATGGCCTTTATTATGTTGAGGAATGCTCCCTCTATTCTCACTTTGCTAAGTGTTTTTATCATAAATGGATGCTGTACCTTATCAAATGCTTTTTCTGCATCTATTGATATGATCATGTGATTTTTGTCTTTGCTTTTGTTTATGTGGTGTATTACGTTTATTGTTTTG
>PVJI01032709.1:0-11939 GCA_004026765.1 Micronycteris hirsuta
CTAGAACATCCAGCTTAGGAGATGAAGGAGAATGAACCACTGAGTCCCATAGGACTCCTACCACATAAAGCCACCCCACAAAGACAAGGAGTCAAATCTGATCTATCTAATACATACAAACAAACAAAAAGAGTCAGCTAAAATGGGGAGACAATGAAACAACCCACAAATGAAAGAAAAGGAGCAATCCCCAGAAACAGAGCTAAATGAAATTGAGGCAAGCAATTTATCAGACATAGACTTCAAATAAATGTTATAACAATGTTCAAGGAACTTAGTGAGAAGTATAAAAAACTCAGTAGGAACTACATCAGCATGTAAAAGTACATAGAAACCCTGATTAAGACCCAGTGGGAAATGAAGAAAGCAATATCTGAAAGAATACACTAGAAAGAATTACAAATGGGTAGATAAGGCAGAGGGTTGAATCAGTCATTAGAAGACAAGGTAGAAAAGAACACCCAATGAGAGAAACAAAAATTTAAAAAGACTTTAAAAAGAACAACAAAGCTTTAAGGAAACATTGAGACAACATGAAACATAACAATATCCACATGATAGGGATACAAGAATGAGACGAAAGTGAGAAAGGGATAGAAAACCTCTTTGAAGAAATAATAATAGAAAACTTCCCTAATATGGTGAAGAAAAGAGTCACACAAGTTCAATAGGCACAGAGTGCCAATCAAGATGAACCCAAAGAGACTCACACTGAGACACATCATAATTGAAAAGCCAAAGTTTAAAGACAAAGAGAGAATCTTAAAGGCAGCAGGAGAGAAATAGTTAGTTACCTACAAGGAGCTCCAATAAGACTGTCAGTTGATTTCTCAACAGAAACACTTCAGGCCATAAGAGACTGGCATGAAGTTTTCAAAGGAATGAAAAGCAAGGATCTACAACCAAGACTACTCTATTCAGCAAGGCTATCATTTAAAATTGAAAGCAAAATAAAGACTTTCCCAAACAACAACAACAAAAAAAAAGGCTAAAGGAGTTTATCACACCAAACCAGCATTGCAAGAGATGTTTAAGGGGCAGCTTTAAGAAGAAGAATAGAGAGAAAGAGTAACATAGGTACAAAGGAATAAAATAGCAATTAACAAGACTATCAATAATAACCTTAAATGTAAATGGATTATTGCTGCAATCAAAAGACATAAGGTAGCTGAATGGATAAGGAAACATGAACTCTATATATGCTGTCTACAAGAGCCCCACATCATAACAAAATATTTACACAGGCTGAAAGTGAAGAGATGGAAAAAAACACTCCATGCAAATGGATATGAAAAAAAGCTGGGGTAGCACTATCTATATCTAACAAAATAGACTTCAGAACAAAGGCCATAACAAGAAACAAGGAAGGTCACTGCATAATACTAAAGGGATCAAACCAACAAAAGATATAACCCTTATAAACGTATATGTGCCCAATATACAAGCACCTAACTGTATAAAGAAAATCTTACTGGACTCTAGGAAGAGATTGACAGTAAAACAGTCATTAGAGGGGAGTTTAACTCTTCACTGTCACCATTGCATAGATATGTTATACAAAAAATCAACAAGGAAACAGCAACCTTAAATAACACACTAGACTGAATAGATTTAGTTGATATTTACACAACATTCATCCCAAATCAGAATACACATTCTTCTCAAGTGTACATGGATCATTCTCAAAGATGGATCACATGGTAGGACATGAAATAAGTCTTAACAAATTCAAGAAAATTAAAACCATATCAAGCGTTTCCTCAGACCACAATGGCATGAAACTAGAAATCAACCTCAGTTTTAAAAAAAACTAAAAATCACTCAAATACATGGAGGCTAAAATAGCATGTTATTAAATAATGAATGAGTCATCAATGAGACCAATAAAGAAAATAAAATCTACCTGGAAATAAATAAAACTGACCACATAACAATCCAAAACCTATAGGACATAGCAAAAGCACTCCTGAGAAGGAAGTTCATAGCATTACCGGCATACCTCAAGAAGATAGAAATTTGTCAAATAAACAATCTAACCTACACCTAAAAAAACTCAAAAAACAACAACAAACAAAGCCCAAAGGGATTGGGATGAAATAAATAATCAAGATCAGTGCAGAAATATATGACATAGAGACTAAGAAATAATAATAATTCAAAGATCAATGAATCCAGTAGCTGGTTCTTTGACAAGATAAACAAAATCAATGATCTTTTAACCAGACTCATCAAGAAAAAAGAGATAAGATCCAAATTAATAAAATTAGAAATGAAATAAGAGGAATAACAACAGATACCACAGAAATACAAGAATTATAAGATATGACTGTGAACAAAAACATGCCAAGAAATTGGACTACCTGGGTGAAATGGATACTATTCTAGAATCATACAATCTCCTAAAACTGAACCAGGAAGAAGCAGATCACCTGAATAGACCAATGACAACTAATAAAATTGAAGCAGTATTCAAAAAACTCTCAACAAAAAAAGTCCTGAACCAGATGGCTTCACAGGCAAATATTACCAATCATTCAAAGTACAACTAAAACCTATACTTCTCAAACTATTCCAAAAAATTCAAGAAGAGGAAAGGTATCCACACTCTTTCTATGAAGCCAGTATTTCCTAATTCCAAAACCAGGTACAGACACAACAAAGAAAGAAAACTAGAGGCCAATATTCCTGATATACATTGATGCTAAAATCCTCAACAAAATATAGCAACCTGGATCCATCAGTACATAAAAAAGATCATACACCATAATCAAGTGTGATTTATCCTGGAGATGCAAGGTTGGTACAATATTTGCAAATCAATAAATGTGATACATCACATAAACAAAATGAAACATAAAAATTGCATGATTATACCAATAGATGCATTAAAAGCACTTGATAAAATCCAAAATCCAACATCCATTTATAATAAAAACTCCCAGCAAAACAGGAATAGAAGGGTTATACCGCAAAATAATAAAGTCCATACGAGAAAAACCAACAGCCTATATCATATTCAATGGTCAAAAACTAAAAGTATTGCCTGTAAGATCAAGAATAAGACAAGATTGTCCACTCTCACCACTCTTATTCAACATAGCACTGGAAGTCCTAGCCACAGTGACCAGACAGGAAAAAGAAATAAGAGGCGTCCAAATTGCAAAGGAGGTAATAAAACTGTCATCGTTTGCAAATAACATGATATTGTACATAGAAAATCCTATTGGCTCCACAAAGAAACTACTATCTCTAATAAATGAATTTGGCAAAGTAGCAGCATACAAAGTCAATATTCAGAAACTGATGACATATTTTTATACCAATAATGAACTACTATAAAGTGAAACTAGGGGGGAAATCCCATTTACTATAGCAACAAAAACAATAAGGTACTTAGGAATAAATTTAATCAAGGAGGTAAACACTCAGAAAATTATAGGATGCTGAAGAAATTGAAGAAAATGCAAATAAGTGAAAGCATATACTGTGTTTATAGATTGGAAGAATTAACATCATTAAACTGTCCACACTACACAAAGCAATCTATAGATTCAATGAAGGTCCTATTAAAATCCAAAGGCATATTACACAGATCTAGAACAAATATACCAAAAATTCATGTGGAACCAAAAAATGACCCCAAATAATCTCAACAATCTCAAACATTTGAGATTGAGATATCTTACAATCAAAAATTTGAAATATCTTACAATCAAACATTTCAGATATTTATATGGAACCATAACAATCCTGAATAGTTGCAGCAATTTTGAGAAAAAAGAACAAAGTAAGAGGGGTCACAATACCTGATATCAAACTATACTACAAGGCCACTGTAATCAAAACAGTCTGCTACTGGCATAAGAACAGACGCATAGATCAATGGAACAGAATAGAGAGACCAGAAATAAAATCATGCCTTTATGGTCAATTACTATTTGACAAAGGAGGCAAAAGCATACAAAGAAGTAGATACAGTTTCTTCGTTAAATGCTGTTAAGAGAACTGCGCTAGTACTTGCACACACACACAAAAAAAGAAAGAAACTAGACCACTGATTCACACCATACACTGAAATAAACTTAAAATGGATAAAAGACTTAAACATAAATTGCAATACCATAAAAATCTTAGAGGGAAACATAAGCAGTATAATTTTAGATATACTACACAGCAATATCTTCACTGATATATCTCCTAGGGAAAGGGAAGTAAAGGAAAAAATAAACAAATAGGACTACATCAAATTAAAAAAACTTCTATATAGCCATAGAAAATACCAACAAAATGAAAAGTGAACATCCTGCATGGGAAGACATATTTGCCAATGATACATCAAACAAGGGTTTAATGCCCAAATATGTAAAGAACTCTTATGACTCAACACCAGAAAAACAAAAAATCCAATCAAAAATGGATAAAGGAATTGAATAGACACTTCTTCAAGGAAGACATACAGATGACCCATAGACATGAAAAAGTGCTCAACATCACTATCATAGAGATGCAAATTAAAACCTCACTAAAATATCACTTCACATCTGCCAAAATGGCTATCATTAATAAATCAGTACGTAACAAGTGCTGGTGAGCATATGGAGAAAGGGGAACTCCAGTGTGCTGATGCTGGAAATGCAGACTGGTACAACCATTTTGGAAAGCAGCATGCAGTTTCCTCACAAAATTTAAAATGGAACTGCCTTTTGACCCAGTGATCCCAGTTCTGGGAATATACCCAAAGAATCCCAAAACACCAATTCAAAAGAATATATGAGCCCCTATGTTCAGAGCAACATTATTTACAATAGCCAAGATTTGGAAACAGACTAAGTGTCCTTCAGTAGATTAGTGGATAAAAAAGCTGTGGTACATTTACATGATGGAATACTATGCAGCGGTAAAAAAGGAGTTCTTACCTTTTACAACAGCACGGTTGAAAATAGAGACTATTATGCTAAGTGAAATAGACCAGGAAATGAAAGACAAATAGCATATGATCTCACTTATAACTGGAATCTAATGAACAAAATAAACTAATAAGCAAAATAGAATTGGGGCATAGAAACATGGAACAGATTGACAGCTATAAGAGGGAAGGGTGTAGGTTAGGACTGGTTGAAAGAAGGTAAAGGGCCCTGGCTGGTGTAGCTCAGTAGATTGAGCACAGGCTGCGAACTAAAGGGTCACCAGTTCGATTCCCAGTCAGGGCACGTGCCTGGGTTGCAGGCCAGCTCCCCAGTGGGGGCCACGTGAGAAGCAACCACACACTGATGTTTCTCTCCCTCTCTTTCTCTCTCCCTTCCCTTCTGTCTAAAAATAAATAAATAAAATCTTTAAAAAACAAAAAAGAAAGAAAGAAGGTAAAGGGATTAGACAAAGAATATGCATAACCCATGGACATGAACAACAGTGTGGGGATTGACTGTGGGAAGGGGAGAGGCTGGATGGAGGGGGCAAATGGGGTAAATCTGGGACAACTGTAATAGCATAAACAACAGTGTTAAAAAAATGTTACATTTCTAGGTATAACTATGATACACTGAATTGAAAGAAAGGAAAAGTGAACCTAAGAAAAGGGTAACATTTTTATTATATAGACTGCTGACTAACTAGGAGCTTTAAGTGTTTCAAATATTTTTAACCATTTAACCTGGGAAATGTAGCTTCATTTTAGGTTAAGATTTGTGGCTGTTGTTTTGACACTACCCAGACAACAGGATAAATCAGAAGCTTAGTCATAGTGGATCTGTTCCCAAGAGCACAAATGATCATAGATGCTCGTGCCAATAGGAAAGGAGTCAATATAAGTCCATATTATTGAAATATACATATATTCTGATTATTTCTGAGTTTTGACAAAAGTGATGTAGCAACAAAGATGTGGAAAGGGAAGAGTTTGGGGATAGTGAAAAAAATAGTTAATCCCCATTATGGTAGAAAGAACCCAGGGGTCAGTCTACTGCAGTGTAATTGAAAGTAAACAGACTTCAATCCCATCTCCACTGTCTAGTAACTCCATAACCTACATCACATTACGTACACTGAGCTTCAATTACTCCATCTGTAAAATGGTGATAAAAACAGCTACCTCTGAGAGCCACATTAAAGATGAAACAAGCTGGGTAATACAGAGCACTCAGCCCAGCCCCCAAGACACTCAATATATGGTACTACGAATGTTGTTTCTGTTGTTGCTGATGCTATTCTTGCTAAAGACACTTAACAGTTAGAAGTCTTTTTTTAATTATTTTATTGTTGTTCGATTACAGTTGTCCGCATTTACCCTTCCCCTACCCCACCCCAGGCAAACCCACCTCCCTCCCTTGCTTCCACCCTCCCCTTTGGTTTTGTCCATGTGTCCTTTATAGCAGTTCCTGAATACCTTTGTCCCCCTTCTCCCCTTCCCCCTCCCCTCTGGTTACTGCCAGAATGTTCTAAACTTCAATGTCTCTGGTTCTATTTTGTTTCTCTGGTTGTATTTTGCTTGCTTACCTCACAAGTGTCTTGGCTGTGACTGATCTGAATTCCCCAGTAGCTGATCTGGCCTCGGTGCCTTCGCTCCTGAGTCCTTATACAAAACCTTTTAACATTTCATATAGTAGAGGCTGCATGATGATGTACTCCTTGAACTTGACCTTATCTGAGAAGCACTTTATCTGCCCTTCCACTCTAAATGAAAGTTTTGCTGGATAGATTATTCTTGGTTGTAGGCCCTTGCTTTTCATGATTTGAAATATTTCTCTTCAGCCCCTTCTTGGTTGGAGGGTCTCCTTTGAGAAATCTGCTGACAGTCTTATGGGTATTCCTTTGTAGGTAACTGTCTCCTTTTCTCTTGCTGCTTGCAAGATTTTCTCCTTATTCTTAATCTTGGGTAATGTTATTATGATGTGCCTTGGTGTGTTCCTCTTTGGGTCCCACTTCTTTGGGGTTCTCTGAGCTTCTTGGATTTCCAGGAAGCCTATTTCCTTTGCCAGATCTGGGAAGTTCTCGTTCATTATCTGTTCAAAAATACGTTCAATTTCTTGGTCTTCCTCTTGTCCTTCTGGCAGCCCTATGATCCAGATGTTGGATCGTTTACAAATGTCTCTGAGGTTCCTGAGCCCCTCCTCATTTTTTTGAATTCTTGTTTCTTCCTTCTGGTCTACACTATTGGTTTGAGTCCCAGCTTCCTTTTTTTCCCTATTGGTTCCCTGTAGATCATCCCTCATTACCTTTATCGTGTTCTTCATTTGTTCATTTATTGCATCTACCTTTCTTCCAGTTTTGTTAGCATTTTGAGTACCAGCGTTTTAAACTGAGCAACTGATAGGTTGACTATGCCGTCATCCATTAGTTGTAATTTGTTCTGATCTTTCATTTTGGCCATTTTCATTCTTTTTATCTTGGTGCACTTGTCGGATTGCTGGTGCCGGCAACCTGGGTCGTTTTTTTGGTGATGTTTCCTCTGGGGGTGGGGCCTGGGAAGGAGCAATGGCGACTGCCGATCACTGCCGGCTCCCGATCCTCCTCTGTTCCCTAGTTCCCCACCGCCTTTTCTGCCAGTCTCGGCTCTGCTGGCTCCCACTGGCCTCTCCAGAAATGCCGCCAGCCTGTGAGGTTCACCCGTTGTTCGGGGTCATGTTTTGTTTAGGCGCTCACAGCGTGAGTCCCTCCAGGCAAACTGCCTCTCACTCCGCTCCTCCGCTTGGTTCTACCCCGCTTACCGGCCTGGATGTTCATCCTCTCCAACCCCTGGGTGTTGGACTTCACTTCAGTTCATTTCTTTCCTTTCTGGTTGTTTAATTTTTCACTGTTGCGTTCATTGTTTAGACACCCTGGATGTGCGGGCGGTGAGTGCGTCCACCTATGCCACCATCTTGGCGGAAGTCCTAGAAGTCTTTCTTATCTGAAATGTCTCTCCAGGTTTTGTTTGACTCTGTTCTATGCTAACCTACAGAGTTCAAAGGAAGTTACACTTCCTCTTTGACACTTTCATTTTATAAATGGAGAAAGTAAGGCCCTGAAAATTAAGCAATTAATCCAGTGACATGAATCTAGGTCTACAAATTACAAATGCTAATTTTTTCCTATGACATTATGTTGCTACAGCTAAAACCCAAGCATAGAAGTCCTGACATTTTCCTTTGTTATGATACTGCAACTATATTACAAAAGAAATCAAGTTCCTGTCAAAATCCCATGTTCACTTCTTGCAGAAATGAAAAGTTCAGTGCTAATATTCATATGAAATTGCAATGGATCACAAATAGCCAAAACATCTTGAAAAAGAAAAATAAAGTTTAAAATTTTAAACTTTACTACATGATAACCCAAACAGTATAGTACTGACTTAAACATATAGACCAATGGAATAGAATTAAGAGTCCAGAAATAAATCCATACATCTATGACCAAAAGATTTTCATTAAGGGTGTCAGAAACATTCAATAGAGAAAAAATAGTCCCTTCAGTAAATGGTGCTGGAACTGAAGTACTCCCTACCTCACACCATAAACAAAAATTAGCTTCAAATGAACCAATGACCTAAATATAAGAATTAAAACCAAAAACCCTTAGAAGAAAACACTGGACTAAGTCTTCATAACCTTGGCTTTGGCAATCAATTCTTAGATATGACACCAAAAGCACAAGCAACAGAAGAAAAATTAATTGGAGTTCATCAAATTAAACAAGTTTTACACATCAATGGATCTTAAGAAGAAAGTAAAAAGACAACCTAAAGAATGAAAGAAAACATTTGCAAATCATGTATCTGATAAGAATCTAGTATCCAGAATATATAAGGAACTCTTATAGCTCAACAACAAAAAAACAAGCAACCCAGTTTAAAAATGGGCAAATCTCTAACCTCTGATCTGTTCTTCATCACATTGTTTTGTATTTGAAGAATGTAATAGAAATGGAATCTAATCTTTTGAGCCTGGCTTTTCTCCATTTGAATGCCTTGGAGATCCATCCTAGTTGTTGTAACTATTTTTCATTCATTACTTTTATTAGTAAGAACTATTTGATTATATGAATGAACCACAACTTATCATTTACTTGATGAAAGACATTTGGGTAATTTATTTTAGGGAAGGAATAATGAAGAAAGCTGTTATGAACATTTATATATAGGTTTTCATATGAATACAAACTTTTATTCTCTAAAGTAAATATTTAGAAGTGGAATTGTATGAGTCAGTTGGTAAGTATATGTTAAGTTATAAGCTGCTAAAGAATTTTTCAGAATGGCCATCCCATTTTGCACTCCCACAAGCAATTTATTAGAGTTCCAGGTGCTCTGCATTCTCCCACACTTGATACTGCCAACTCAGGCTGTTTAATTTTAGCTGTTATAATAGGTGTGTGACAGTATTCCATCATGGTTTTATTTTAATTTCTCTAATGGTAAATGACGTTAAATAGCTGTAATGTAGTTATTTGCAAGCTGTATATCCTCTTTGATAAAGTGCCTGTTAAGTCTTTTCTCCATTTTTTAATTGAATGGTGTGTTTTCTTATTGTTGAGTTTTGAGAGTTCTTTTTATATTCTAGATTGAAGTTTTCGGTCGGATATGTGCTTACCAATATTTTCTACCAATCTGTAGCTTGTCCTTTACTTAATAATATCACTCATAGAGCAAAAGCTTTTACTTTAAAGTACAATTTATCTTTGAAGTCTAAATTTTTCTTTTATGCATCACGCTTTTGGTGGTATGTCTAAGATTTCTTTGCCTAATCCCAAGACATAGCAGTTTTTTCTGTTTTTCTCATAAGTTTTTATAATTTTATGTTCTTCATTTACATATGTAAATCATTTTGAGTTACTTTTTCAAAGGGCATGATGAAATTTAGGATGTTTATCTTATAATCTGTGACCTTGATAAACTTACTTGTTAGCTTTAGGTGATTTTTATTACTCCTTTTGAGATTTTCTATGTATACAATAATGAATTCTCTGACAGTTCTTTTTCCAATCTTGATGTCATTTAATTTTTTTCTTCTTTCCTTATTAAACTAGTTTTTGGACTTATAATACAATGTTGAGTAAGAGTTATTGCCCTGTTGCTAATCTTAGGGGTAAAGCATTCAGTCTTTCACCATGATGTATGACATTAGCTCTAGAATTTTAGTAGATGCCCTTCATCAGGTTGAAGAAGTTCCCTTTTAAGTGTGCTGAGAACTTTTATTATGAGTGGACATTGAATGTTAAATGTCTTTCTTCCCTTCATTTTATTATGTGGTTTTTCTTCTTTATACTGTTAGTTTAATGATTTACATTGATTTATTTTCAAATATTGAATAAGGCTTGCATTCACAAAATAAACCCCACTTAATCATAGTATACGATTCTTTCGACATATTGCTAGGTTCAACTTGCTAATATTTTGTTGAAGATTTCTGCATCTGTATTCATTAAAGATATTGTTCTTTTTTTTTTCATTGTGGTTGTTTGTTTCTGCTGTTCTTATCTGGTTTGGTACCAGGGTTATGCTGGCCTCATAAAATGAGTTGGGAATGGTTCCCTCCTCTTTTATTTTTCTGGAAGAAATTGTTTTAAAACAATGTAAAAACCTTTGCTTTCAATTTTCAAATACATTTTAAAGAATTCAGTTGGTAAACAATGGCCTATTTTATTTACCCAGGCATATACATTACTGCTGCTCTTCCCTCATTCCTGTTATTTCAGATTTCCTTCTGGTATTATTTCCCTTTCATCCCATCAACTTTCTTTAAGCATTTCTCTTATAAATGGTCTGCTGACAAGAAAGTCTCTTATTTTTCCTTCAGTTGAGTCTGTTTTTTTCTCTGCTCCTAAAGAATGTTTTTGCCAGACATAGAATTGCATAGTGATATGACAAAGGAGCCAAGAATACACAATATTGTCTTCAATAAAAGGTGTTGAGAAAAATGGTCAATCACATACAAAGGTATAAAACTGGACCACTATCTTACACCATATACAAATATGAACTCAAACTGAATTAAAGACTTGAGCATAAGGCCTGAAACCATAAAAACCCTGGAAGAAAACATAGGTGATAAGCTCCTTGACATAGGTCTTGATGGTGATTTTTTGAATTTGACTCCAGTAGCAAAGGTAACAAAAACAAAAACAAACAAGTAGGACTGCATCATACTAAAAAGCTTCTGCATAGCAAAAGAAACCAGAAAAAAAAATGAAAAGGCAACTGATGAAATGGAAGAAACTATTTACAATCAAATATCTGATAAGGGGTGGGTTACTATCCAAAATATATTTTAAAATTTCACTCACAACTCAATAGCCAAAAACAAAAACAAAAAAATCCAATTCAAAAATAGGCAGAGGATCTGAACTGACATTTTGCCAAAGAAGACATGCAAATGGCCAATAGGTACATGGAAAGGTACTCATCATAACTAATCATCAGGGAAATGCAAATCAAAACCACAAAAAGATATCTTCTCACACTTGTTACAATGGCTATTATCTAAAAGATGGATGACAGGTACTGGGGAGGATGGGGGGAAAAGGGAAACTGCACTGTTTATAGGAATGTAAATCAGTTTAGCCACTTATAAAAAACTCTATGGAAGTTCCTCAAAAATGCATATGATCCAGCAATCCCATTTCTGAGTATATATCCAAAGGAAATGAAAACAAGATATCAAACAGGTATCTGCATTCCCACATTTAATCAGCATTATTCACAATAGCCAAGTTATGGAAACAACCTAAGTGTCCATTAATAAATGAATGGATAAAGAAGATGTGGTATATGTATATAATGGAATATTATTCAGCCATGAGAATGGAGGAAATTCTATCATTTGTTACAACATGGATGGACCCATAAAGAGAAAGACAAATATTATGTCCTGGGATCACTTATATGTAGAATCTAAATGTTTAAAAAAGTCAAACTCAGAAACAGAGAATAGAAAAGCAGTCCGGAGCTAGAGGTGGAGGAAAAA
>PVJI01032710.1:0-11942 GCA_004026765.1 Micronycteris hirsuta
TTTATTGATTATGCTATTACAGTTGTCCCATTTTCCCCCCTTTATTCCCCTCCACCCTTTGTTTTTTGTCCATTGATCATACACATAAGTTCTTTGGCTTCTACATTTCCTATATAACTCTTAACCTCCCCCTGTCTGTTTTCTACCTACCGCTTATGCTATTTATTCTCTATATTTTTCCTCCTCTCTCCCCCTCCCACTCCCCTGTTGATATCCCTCCATGCCTTATATAAACCCTTTAACATTTTATATAATAAAGGCTGGGTGACGATGAACTCCTTGAACTTGACCTTATCTGAGAAGCACTTTATCTACCCTTCCATTCTAAATGAAAGTTTTGCTGGATAGAGGGTTCTTGGATGTAGGTTCTTGCCTTTCATGACTTGGTATACTTCTTTCCAGTCCCTTCTTGCCTCAAAGTTCTCTTTTGAGAAATCACTTCTGTTGTATTCTTAATTTCAGGTATTGTATTCTTCATTTCCTCCTGGCTCTTATTCATGGTTTCTATGTCCTTTTTCACGCTGATGTAGTTCCCAGTAAATTCCTCATAGCTTTCATAGAATTCCTTGTAGTTCTTACTGAGCTCCTTGAGCATCCTCATAACCATTTTGAACTTTCTGATAGATTGCTTGCCTCAATTTCATTAAGCCCTCTTTCTGGAGATTCTTCCTTTCCTTTCATCTGGGAGTTGTCTCCCCATTTTAGGTGACTTTTCTATTTTGTTTCTGTGCATTAGCTTCATGTTCTTTGACTCCCTGTCTTCATGAGATGGCTGCCTGTGGTTGGAGACCTATGGGACTCAGTGGTGTAGTCTCCTTCATTACCTGAGCTTAGTGCTCTAGGATGCCCTTTATGTCATTTATGTGGGCTCTCGTAATTGGGTTTTGGTTTTGGTTGTTATTGGGTCATTCTTTAATGGAAACTTCCCTCTGGCTGGCTAAGAGTCACTGCTCACCACATCCTGTAAGCTGTTATACAGGTGTGGATAGTGCAAAGCATCCTCTGGACTTCTTGACATCAAGTCTTATCAGCTGAGATTCCAATGACTGTTTGGGTCACTTGTCGGAAGATCACTCAAATATCCAGTTTGGAGGCACAAGCATGTGGGCTCAGCTTCCATCTGCTTGGCTGCCTTCCACCATAGTTTTTTATCTGCTCATCTACTGATGAGCATTTAGGTTGTTTCCAGATCTTGTCTATTGTAAATAACACTGCTATGAACATAGGGGTGCATATTTTTTTCACATTCTTGTTTCAGGATTCTTAGGATATATTCCCAGAAGCAGAATCACTGGGTCAAGAGTTCCATTTCAATTTTTGGAGGAAATTCTATAGTTTCCCACAGTTCTGTACCAGACTACCTTCCCACCAACAGTACACAGTGTTCTCTTTTCTCCACATCCTCACCAACACTTGTTTGTTGATTTTTTGATGGTAGCCATTTGGACAGGTGTGAAGTTGTATCTTATTGTAATTTGTGTCTCTCTGATGATTAGTGATGTTGAACATTCTTTCATATGTCTATGAGTCATCTGTATGTCCTCTTTGGAGAAGTGTTTATTCAGGTCCTTTGACCAATTTTTAATTGGATTGTTTGTCTTCCTGGTATTGAGTTATATAAGTTCTTTGTATATTTTGGAGATTAAACCCTTATCAGATATATCATTGGCAAATATGTTCTCCCATATAGTGGGTTCCCTTTTCATTTTGCTGAGTTTCTTTAGCTGTGTAGAAGTTCTCTAATTTGATGTAGTCCCATTTTTCCCCCTTGTTTCCTTTGCTCTAGGAGATATGTGTATATTGGCAAAAATATTTTACTGCCTATGTTTTTTTTCTAGGATTTTTATGGGATTGTGACTTACATTTACATTTTTTACCAATTTTGAACTTATTCTTGTGTATAGTGTAAGTTGGTTATCTAGTTCTATTTTTTTCCTCATGTACCCGTCCAGTTTTCAAATTAGGGTAGACTTTGATGAATTTAGGAATAAATGAAAACTGAAAAAGTAAAATCTGGAACCAAAGCTAGGTGAGGTGATAGGATGACTCTTACATTCTCAGTCTACACTCTACTCATATATTTACTGTAGATCTTAAGGACAGATATGTCTGGCTTAGAGATGGTAGACTTGTAGGAGTTCTCTTATGTATCTCAAATTTAATCCTCAAATAAGAAAGCCATGAAAATGGTTGAAATTTCTCATGATTCACAATTTGACTCAAGCTATTTAAATGGGATGCACCATAGCATTGGGAAAGTTACAGGTGAGTGTATTAGCACAGGTTATTAAGGAACAGACTTCAGTGGTTGCCTTGAATTTATCCAAAAAGCTTAGCTTAAGTATACCAGACTTGAAATGTGTTATGAGAACTAGAACACAAATAACTTTTGTTAATATTACTTCTGCAGCCTTTGTGACAGAATGTAAGAAGCAAGATCCACACCTGATTTACCCTGATATACCCTGCCTCGGTGTAGTATTAGTACAGTTAAATGCACAAGGAAACGTTATTTCCTCAAAAAAGGAATGAATAAGTGCTTTGATATCATTGTAAATACATTGGTCTTCAGTCATAAAAATTTCCAACAAGCCCTGACAATTGTGTTTTGTATCTGTCATCATACCCATCTTCGCTTTCCTATCTTGAAACCTGTTTCAACAATGCAGAAAGAAAGAAATATGCTTGTTCCTTTTTCTTTTTTAAGATTTTATTTATTTATTTTTAGAGAGAGGAGAAGGAAAAGAGAAAGAGCAATGTATGGTTGCCTCTCACATGGCCCTCACGGGGACCTGGCCCGCAACCCAGGCATGTGCCCCGACTGAGTTGAACCGGGACCACCTGGTTCCCAGCCCGCGCTCAATCCACTGAGCTACACCAGCTGGGCAGAAATATGCTTGTTCTTAATGGCATTTTGAGTCTTTCCAGGTCAGAAAACACTTGAATAAGAATAAAGTAGACAGGCCCTGGCTGTTGTGGCTCAGTGGATTGATTGCCAGTCTGCAAACCAAAGGATCACCAGTATGATTCCCAGTCTAGGGCAGATGCCTGGGTTGTGGTCTAGGTCCCCAGCAGGGGGTGCATAAGAGCCAACCACACATTGATGTTTCTCTCTCTCTCCCTCCCTTCCCCTTTCTAAAAATAAAGAAATAAAATCTTTAAAAAAAAAAAAAGAATAAAGTAGACAGGGAGGATAATGAATTAGCAGGAAAAATACCATGGTAAGAATACAATATTTATAGTAACCTGATAGGTTTTTCTGGCCCAACTATACTTCATGATCTTGGATTAACTTCTACATACTCTTAGTGTTGTTAGTATATGCAATATATTACTCTTTCTCCAGAGCATTTCCTAAGTTAGAAAAAATGAGTGTGTATAAAACTGGATGATTTTTTGTTCTCAGAGTCCAAATTCAATTCAATAGCCTTTTAATTGCTAGCTCTGTTTTCTTTTAATTTTCATATCACATCTAATTTCAACAATGACCACTGGAATTTGACAGAACAGAAAAAGTTAGGCCTGATTTCTAACACAATTTTTTGAACCTATTTCACATAAGACTTTAACATCTGTTGGGGCAGCCAGTATTTTAAAGTGAAAGTTTTATAATCTCCTTGGACAAAAATCTGGAATTAGCTTATAAGTATTATGTTTTTAATTGTAATATGACTTCTAATGTTTTTAGTAACTAGTTTTGTGCATTATGTGTTCTATAGTTCTAAAAGCTAAAAATAAAAATGATGAAAACTAGTTAGCTGCATATATTTGGACCTAAAATAAAAATCTGAAAGAAAAAAAAAGTTATTCATTTAAAAATACAGGATGAGTAGTTTTGTACTTCTAAATTAACTCACAAATTATGATTTGTAATTAGATAGTTTTTATTAATGATTCTAAGTCTTTTATGTAAGAGCTTAAGAAATAAAGAAACTAAACCAGCCAGCATCCAGATATAAAAATACAAACCATAATATATTGCTATGAACTCTGAAATATAGAAGTCATTCAAATGAGGGAGCGGCCCATTGGGCATCATAAATCACTCACACAAAAAGAGTATGAGAATTCAGTCTGTGGAGCAAAATATCGCTTGGCGAAAGAGAAAAGTCCGTTGTTATGGAAAAGTGTATACCCAAGAAAATAAGATATTATTGTCAGCAAGAATATAATTTAAACAGCTCTGAAAATAAATTTTAATCCTTTAATTTGTTTCTCAAAGCATTAGGCTAGACTTACTGCTTTGTTAACGGTTTGTCTTTAGGATATTTATATTCACTAGGGAAAACATTTTCTTTTTTTTTTTTTAATTTTATTTATTTATCTTAGAGAGAGGGAAAGGGAGGGAGACAGAGAGGGAGAGAAACAGCAATGTATGGTTGCCTCTCACATGGCCCCCACTGGGGACCCGGCCCACAACCCAGGCATGTGCCCTGACGGGGAATCGAACTGGGACCCTCTGGTTCCCAGCCCGCGCTCAATCCACTGAGCTACACCAGCCAGGGCGGGAAGACATTTTCAATTTTACATTGTATATATACTGAAAAATATTATTGACAACACACCCACTTGTTCCCAATCTTTCAGAAATCAGTACATAAAAGAATATTTGCAGTCTTTCCCTGCCGCCGCGGAGCTGCGTGGAGTCGTAGTCTTGGGTGCATTCAAGATTCGGCTCCACCCATAACCCACCGCCATGGCCAAGGAAGGCATTGCTGCTGGAGGTGTAATGGATGTAAATACAGCTTTACAAGAGGTGCTGAAGACCGCCTTCATTCACGATGGCCTAGCGCGCGGAATTCGCGAAGCTGCCAAAGCCTTAGACAAGCGGCAAGCCCACCTTTCTGTGCTCGCATCCAACTGTGATGAGCCCATGTATGTCAAGTTGGTGGAGGCCCTCTGTGCTGAACACCAAATCAACCTAATTAAGGTTGACGACAATAAGAAACTAGGGGAATGGGTAGGCCTCTGTAAGATCGACAGAGAGGGAAAACCCCGAAAAGTGGTTGGTTGCAGTTCTGTGGTGGTTAAGGACTATGGCAAAGAGTCTCAGGCAAAGGATGTCATCGCGGAGCACTTCAAGTGCAAGAAATGAATAAACTTGGCTTTTGTTTCTCAAAATAATAAAATAAAATATAATAAAAAAATTTGCAAACTACTTGCCAGTACTGGGTAGATTTAAAAAATAACATGATTTTGCCCTGGCTGGTGTAGCTCAGTGGGTTGAGCACGGGCTGGGAACCAAAGGGTCCCGGTTCGATTCCCAGTCAGGACACATGCCTGGGTTGCAGGCCAGGTCCCCGTGAGGGCCATGTGAGAGGCAACCACACATTGATGTTTCTCTCCCTCTCTGTCTCCCTCCCTTCCCCTCTCTCTAAAAAAAAAATAAAAAATAAAATCTTTAAAAAAAATAACATGATTTTATCTACAGGGCATTTATAATCCCATTGCCAAGACAAACTCTATTCATATATAACAAAAATTTTGAGTTAGACTATGACCAGGTGCCAGAAGATACAGTACAAACAACAGCTGCATAGGAAGAGTTCAATCTTGGCTTAAATAGTTAGGAATTAATGACTAAGAAAGGTTAGTAATTATGCGAACTAAATTTAGAGGGAAATAATCTCTTTAAGAATGATTTCACCTTGATCATACTTACTCCTGGCAGGTATTTTTATCATTTGAAAAAAGACTGTTTTTCTCTTCTGAGTGTCATGGTGGATCCTGAACAACAACTAGATGTCTCCAGACATTTTCTTTATGGTCGAAGTGTAAATCATGTGTCCATCAAAATGTGAATTAGAAAATTCTCTGTAGCTATTAATTTACTCTATACTTTTAATATATTTACTCTAAGATGTACACTCTTCTTAAATGTCTTATGTGACTTTTCCTTTCTTATAAAATGTAGCTCAATTTTCAAAGTTCACTGTTATTCTTAACGTTTGTTGTTTGGCTATACTGTAACCCAAAACATTTCAATCATAAAATTCTAACATGCGAAAAAAGTGTATACTTAAAGGAACAAAATTGTGAAAAAGAACCTGATAAAGAAAATATTTAAAATGGGAATTTTAGAATATTATTTCATAGAACAGATTTGTAGATTTGTCATAAACTATAAAGGTTAAATCAGTGTTTTGTGATTTTTAATTAGCTGATTTTCTATTAGTGCAGTTTATTATTCTACAATGCCTACTCCTATGATTATTCACTTTATCTTATTTTAAAAGTTAATAGATTATCCAATATGACCAGTGTCCTTATATGCAGAGAGATAGCAAGGAGTCAAGGACACAGAGAAAAGGTCCTGTGAAGACATGGAAGTCGGCCAACAGCATATCAAGGAGAGAGGCCTCAGGTGAAACCAATCTGCCAGCACCCTGATCTTGGACTTCTGGTCTCTAGAACTTTAAGAAAATGCTTCTGTTGTTTAAGGTAAAAAAGAAGTTAACACATCACATTGCATAAAACACCCTTGAATGTAACCTATAGAATCTCTATCCATCAGATTATAAACTGGTTTATAACAAGTGAACAGTTCTGTGAAAGCTACCATTTTTAATATGACACCACTATATCATTTATTAGCTTCATAATTTCATGGATGTAAGTCAAATCAAAAAAAGTAGAGAGTTTTACTTTGGGAAAATCTGGTTCAAATTTTATGCCATGTAATCTGGAAGGCTAATTTTTCTTATGAAAAATCGACATTTGTACTCCAAAATACTTGAAAAACTAAAACACATTTTAGGGGATTAATAAAATAGAGAAGGTACTACTTTTTAGTTTCAACACTAAAATGACTACAATCTCAGTTCCACTACAACTAAAACTATGTACCTTGTATACTCTGCTGACAAGGTAATTAATTGAATTTTTTCATGGTAAAACCTCTTGGAATGATAAATGCTGCTAATGAAAATACAATGCTTATAGAAATTTGTTACTATGTTATTCTCTAGTCCAAATTCCTTTGAAACCACAGGTCTTCCAGGAAAAAACTGTAAGTTAAGTTATTCCATTTATTTTTCTTAATGTTGGAAAACTTGGGGAAAAAAAGGAAGGCTAAACCAAAACTTCTTAAATTTTTGTAAATATAAAATTTACCCCAAAATATTTTCTCAAACTAATTTACTCAATAGCAAATTTTATCAATAGTTTTATATATACTCAGTCCTCATTTGATCTCAATAACTTTTTCATAGGATTCACTGGACATAGATAATACATTTTGACATAATATATACATGCACAAACATGCATGTGTGTTTTTGGTCATTTCTGAAGATAGGAAACACTATGAAACACCACCTGGCTTGAGAAGTACAAGATGATCGAATGGAAGTTACACTAACCTCCTACCAGGACCATTCTCAAATTACCACTAAATTATGGAGAAATCACTTGGAACAAACAACTGAGCAATAACAAGAGAGAAGATTTATAACCTTGGACAGACATAAGAATCAGTTTCAGCACAACCTGGCTGGTAAGGAATGTGGTAAATGTTTGCGAAGGCTGGCTGGTCATCACTCACAGGCGGCAATGTCAGAGGAATAACTAAGCAGCTGGTTGGATCCCCCTCAGGAGTGGGGCCTAAACCCTAAGCTGGGATCCCCAGTCTAGAGCACCAGAGCCCGTAGAGTACGTAGATAACAACCAGCAGCAAAAAGAAGCAGTGTTGCTCTCTGCCAGAGATGATGGCAGGAGACACACAGAGGCATTTAAAGGGCCAACGCACAAATTTTCATTTGTAGCCACTTACCCTGGGCTCGGCAAAGGTGGGGGCAGAGTGGGCTAGAAATGCCTGAGGAGATACTGGGGACAGAAGCTTTGGGGAGAGAACTGAGAGAGTAGATGATGGGATCCAGGTGCTGAGTGATCCTCCATATGGCAGCAGCCATTGTGATCAGGCAGACCACTCCCCTCACAGTGGAAACAGCCTAAGAGGAAAGAATAGCCCCGACCCAAGGAGGGACTCTGCCCTGGCCATGGTGTACTTAAGCTTGACTGCTGAATGCAGAGTGACTAGGTTAACAACTGAGGAGTCATCCGGAGACATAGATCCCTGGCAAAGGAGATGAGCAGACTGGACTAGAGACACTTGAGGAGAGGCTGGGGACAGAGGCTTTGGGGAGAGAACTGAGAGAGTAGCAGCTGGGATCCCAGAGCTGAGTCATCCCCCATTTGGCAGCAGAAATCCTGATCAGGCAGATGACTCCCCTCTGAACAGTAGCATCCTGAGGAGAAACAAGAGTCCCAACCCCAGGAGGGATTCTGCCCTGCCCTATAGTCCTTAAGCTGGACTGCTGAGTGCACAGTGACTACATTAACAACTGAAGGAGACAGCCACAGACAATAGATCCCTGGAAGTCTCCAATGGGGTCAATATCTGACAGGACCATAGGCAGTTCCAAAAGAAAAAGCAGTGTACCTGCGCAACAGCATACAAGATGTGGTGGGCAGAGTGACCTTCAGACAACCAGCTGGAGAAGGAAGTACTAAAGAAGGACCCACTAAAGAATGAATCAACAACAATCAAAACCCAATTGCATCCAGAGTGCCAACATAAATGGGATAAAGGGCGTTCCAAGATCATCGAGTTCAGGAGATCAAGGAGACTTCACCACTGAATCTCACATGTCTCCTACTATAGAAGTTCACACTAAAAAGTCAAGGAGTCAAAACAGATCAATTTAAGAAGTAGAAGCAAACAACAACATTCTGACAAATAATGGAAAGACAAAGAAAAAAAAACAATCAAAAGGAAAGGAGGAATCCTCAGAAAGAGTGCTAAATGAAACAGTCAAGTCACCTATCAGATATTGAATTTAAAATGGTGGTTATAAGGAAGCTCAATGAGCTCAGTGAGAATTATGAAAAATGGCAGGGAAGCTATGAGGAACTTACTGCAAACTACATCAGCATGAAAAAGGACATAGAAACTATCAACAAGAACCGAGAGGAAATGAAGAATACAATGTCTGAATTGAAGAACACAGCAGAGGAATCAAAAGCACACTAGTTGAAACAGAAGAATGAATCAGCAAGCTAGACAACAAGGTAGAACAAAACTCCCAGAAAGAGGAAGAAAAGGAAAAAAAACTCAAAAAGAACAAAGAGGGGTTAAGGGAACAGCAGCACACCATGAAACATAATAATATCTGTATAATAGGGATACCAGAATGAGAAGAACAGGAACAAGGGATAGAAAACCTGTTTGAAAAAGTAATGACGGAAAATTTCCGTAGTTCCATGAGTGAAAAAATCACACAAGTATAGCAAGCACACAGGGTCTCAATCAAGAGAACCAGAAAAGGCCCACTCCAAGACACTCATAATTAAAATGGCTAAATTCAAGAGAGAGAATCTTAAAGGCAGCAAGGGATAAACAGGAAGTAACATACAAGGGAGCCACAATAAGGCTACTAGGTGACTTCTCAATGGAAACACTACAAGCCAGAAGCAAATGGCAAGAAACATTCCAAATAATGAAAAAAGGACTGCAACCAAGACTACTCTACCTAGAAGGCTTTCAATTAAAATGGAAGGTGAAGTAAGGAATTTCCCAGACAAAAGAAGGCTAAAAGCATATATTTACACCACACCAGAATTGCAACATATGCTAAAGGGATTGCTTTAAGAAGATGCAAATAAAGAGTGACAAAGAGAGGAACACAGGTGCCAGGGGGATAAAATGGCAATGAATAAGTACCTAACAATAATAAGCTTAAATGTAAATGGATTAAATGCTCCAATCAAAAGACACAGAGTACATGAAAGAATGAGAAATCATGACCCACACATGCTGCCTACAAGAAACTCACCTCAGAAGAAAAGACTTACACAGACTGAAAATGAAGGGATGGAAAAAAATACTCCAAGCAAATGGACATGAATAAAAAATCTGGGCTAGCAGTACTCATATTGACAAAATAGACTTCAAAACAATGGTCATAAAAAGAGACACAGAAGAACACTTCATAATACTCAATGGAAGAACACATCAAGAAGACATAAACATTATAAATACATAATCACCCAATATAGGGGCACTCAAATATATAGAAAAATCTTGGAGGATTTCAAGAAAGATAAAGACAGCAACATAATTATAGTAGGGGATTTCAACATCCCACTGTCAATAATGAATAGGTCTTCCAAACAAAATATTGACAAGGATATTGTGGAACTGAATGATACATTAGATCAAACGGACTTAAATGATATATATAGAACCTTTCATCCCAAAGGAGTAAATTACACACTCCCTTCAAATGCACATGGAATATTTTCAAAGATAGACCACATGATAGGACAACAAAAAAGCATCAAAAAATTAAAAAACATCAAAATCATATCAAGCATTATCTCAGACCACAAGGATTAAAATTAGAAGCTGGCCAGGTCCCCATGAGGGCCATGTGAGGAGCAACCATACATTGCTGTTTCTCTCCCTCTCTGTCTCCCTCCCTTTCCCTCTCTCTAAAAATAAATAAATAAAATCTTAAAAAAATAAAAATAAAAATAAAAATAAAATTAGAAGCTAACTTCAAGGAAAAAAATTCAAAAACACTCAAACTCATGAAGACTGAATAGCATGTTATTAAACAATGAATTGGTTAATAATGAGATTAAGGAAGAAATCAGACAGTTTCTGGAAACAAATGAAATGAACTCACAACAATCCAAAACCTCTGGGACACAGCCAAGGCAGTCCTGAGAGGGAAGTTCAGAGCGATACAGGCCTATCTGAAAAAGATAAAAATATTTCAGATAAACAACTTAACTCTACACCTACAAGAATTGGAGAAACAACAACAAAGACAGCCCAGAGCAAGCAGAAGGAAGGAAATGATGATCAGAGCAGAATTAAAAGACATAGATACTAAAAGCACAATTCTAAGAATCAATAAATCCAGGAGTTGGTTCTTTGAAAAGACAGACAAAATTGACAAGCCTTTAAGATGACTCATCAAGAAAAAAATGGAGAGGACCCATGTAAACTAAATCAGAAATGAAAGAGGAGAAATTACAACTGATACCACAGAAATACAAAGGATTGTAGGAAATTTCTATGAAAAACTATATGTCAAGACATTTGAAAACCTAAGTGAAATGGACACATTTCTAAAGAAACATAATCTTCCAAAACTGAAAGAAGCAGCAGAAAGCTTGAACAGACCAATAACAGCGGTTGCAATTTAAGCAGTAATCAGAACACTCCTGGCACACAAAAGTCCTGGACCAGACAGTTTCACAGGAGAATTTTACAAAATATTTAAGGAAGAGCTAACCTCTATCCTTCTCAGACTATTCCAAAGAATCCAAGAAGGAAGACTCCCAAACTCTTTTTATGAAGCCAGCATCATCCTAATCACAAAAGCAAACAAAGACACAACAAGGAGAGGAAATTAAAGGCCTATATTGCTGATGAACATAGAAGCCAAAATCTTCAACAGAATATTCGCAAACTGCATCCAGCAATTCATTAAAAAGATCATATACCATGATCAAGTGGGATTCATCCCAGGGATGCAAGGATGGTACAATGCTTGCAAATCAATAAACGTAATACATCACATAAACAAAAGGAAAGACAAAAATCACATGATCATATCAATAAATGCAGAAAAAGCTTCTGATAAGGAAGCTTCTGATAAGGTACAGCACCCATTTATGATAAAAGCACTCAGCAAAGTGGGAGTAGAGGGAGCATTCCTCAACATAGTAAAGGCCATATATGAGAAACCTACAGCCAACGTCATATACAACGGGCAAAAACTAAGAGCTTTCCTACTAAGATCAGGAACAACCCAAGGTTGTCCACTTTTACCACTTTTATTCAACATAGTATTGGAAGTCCTAGCCAAGACAACCAGACAAGAAAAAGAAATAAAAGGCATCCAGATTGGAAAGGAGGATGTAAAACTGTC
>PVJI01032711.1:0-11941 GCA_004026765.1 Micronycteris hirsuta
GTAGGCCTGTATCGCTATGAACTTCCCTCTCAGGACTGCCTTCACTGTGTCCCATAAGTTTTGGGTTGTTGTCAGTTCATTTTCATTTGTTTCAAGGAACTTTTTTATTTCTTCCCTAATCTCATCCTTGACCCATTCATTGTTTAATAGCATGCTATTCAGTCTCCATGCTTTTGAGTGTTTTGGGGTTTTTTCCTTGGGGTTGATTTCTAATTTCAGTCCCTTGTGGTCAGAGAAAATACTTGGTATGATTTCAATTTTCTTGAATTTGTTGAGGCTTGTTTTGTGTCCTAGTATATGGTCTATTTTTGAAAATGTTCCATGTGCATTTGAAAAGAATGTATATTTAGCTTCTTTGGGGTGAAGGGCCCTATACATATCAGTTAAGTCCATTTCTTCTAGGGCATTGTTCAGTGCCACAATGTCTTTGCTGATATTTTGTTTGGAGGATCTGTCCATTTTTGACAGTGGGCTGTTGAAGTCCCCTTCTATAATTGTGTTGCTATCAATGTCTTTCTTGAAGTCCTCCAAGATTTTCTTTATGTATTTGGGTGCTCCTGTGTTGGGTGAGTATATATTTACAATATTTATGTCTTCTTGGTGGATTCTTCCCTTGAGTATTATAAAGTGTCCTTCTGGGTCTCTCTTTATGGCCATTTTTTTGAAGTCTATTTTGTCTGATATGAGTATTGCTACCCTAGCTCTTTTTACTTGTCCATTTGCTTGAAAAACTTGTTTCCAGCCCTTCACTTTCAGTCTGTGTAAGTCTTTTGTCCTGAGGTGGGTCTCTTGTAGGCAGCATATGTGTGGGTCGTGCTTTCTTATCCATTCCGGTATTCTATGTCTTTTAATTGGAGCATTTGATCCATTTACGTTTAAGGTTATTATTGATAGGTAGTTATTCATTGCCATTTTTTTTTGTACCTGTGTTCCTCACTCTCTCTCTTTCCCTTCCTTTCCTTAAATCAGTCCCTTCAGGATCGCTTGCGGAGCTGGTTTGGTGGAGGTGTATTCTTTTAGACTTCTTTTGTATGGGAAGCTCCTTATTTGGCCATCTATCTTGATTGAGAGCCTTGCTGGGTAGAGTAGTCTTGGTGCAGGCCTCTAGTTCTCATTACTTGGAATATTTCTTGCCATTCTCTTCTGGCTTGAAGTGTTTCTGTTGAGAAGTCAGCTGCTAACCTTATCGGGGCTCCCTTGTATGTTACTTCCTATCTCTGTCTCACTGCCTTTAAGATTCTCTCTTTGTCTTGGAATTTTGCCATTTTAATTATGATGTGTCTTGACGTGGGCCTGTTTGGGTTCCTTTTGATTGGGACTCTCTGTGTTTCTTGGACTTGTGTGACTTTTTCTCTCATCAGATTAGGGAAGTTTTCCATCATTACTTTTTCAAACACACTTTCTATCCCTTGCCCTTCTTCTTCCCCTTCTGGTATCCCTATTATACGAATATTATTACGTTTCATATTGTCCTGCATTTCCCTTAATACCTCTTCATTCTTTCTGAGTCTCTTTTCCTGGTCCTGCTTTTTTGGGTGTTTTTTTCTACTTTGTCTTCCAGCTCGCTGATCCGATCCTCTGCTTCATTGAGCCTACTTTTGATTCCTTGTATTGTGTTCTTTAGTTCAGATATTGTATTCTTCATTTCCGCTTGGCCCTTTTGGATAGTTTCTATTTCCTTTTTCATGCTGACATAGTTTGCAGTGAGTTCATCGTAGTTTCCCTGTAGTTTCTGGAAATTCTCTTCGAGATCATCGAGCTTCTTGAGCTTCCTGATAATCAATGCTTTGAACTCAATATCTGATAGTTGGCTTGCCTCTGTTTCGTTTATCATTATTTCTGGGCCTTCTTCCTTTCCTTTCATTTGGGGGTTGCTTCTTTGTCTTCCCATTGTTTGTGAGACTCTTCTTGCTATCCTCTGTTTCTTAAATTAATCTGTCAAGTTCTCTGGAGTAGCAAAGTTAATTTTGTCTCACTGTCTCTGTTTTTTTGACTGTCCCCTGTCCAGGACTGCCTCTGGTCTTTTCACAGTTCCAGGTTTTTATGTCTCACCTGTAGGTAAAGAGGAGAGAGAACAAGGGGTAAATAAAGAAGAAAAAGATAGAAAAAAAAAGGGAGTGATGGAAGGGAGAAAGAATACTATAGGGAAAGGAAGGGAGGAAGGAGGAATAAAGTATAAAGAAGGAAAGAGTGGAAGGACGAATTAAAAGAAACAACTTTTTTTATCTTTTATAAATTAAAAAATAACAAAACAAAACAAAACAAAAAAGTAAAAAAAAGAGAGAGAGAGAGAGATATGAGGAGGAGCGGCCTAAGAATACTAAAGGAGAGGGAGGAAGAAGGAATTAAAAACTAGTGAAGGACAGAGAGGAAGAAGGGCTAAAAAAACCAAAAACAGTATAAAACAAAACAAAAAAACCCAAAAACAAAGTAAACACACACACACACACACACACACACACACACACACCCCCCTTCAGCTTTCTGATTTTAAAGCTGTCCAGTCAGGCTGCGTCTGGCTTGGAAGATATTAGTTTTGCTTTTCTTCCTTCCTGAGGTGTAGTCTTCGCTGTTGTCCAGACCCCAGCCCAGTTCCTCGGTGTGCTTCTGAGTCTAAACGGTCTTTTGACGTGCACCTTATAGGGGCAGCTCTCCCATTGCCTATTTTCTCTCCGCTGGTCTAACTAATAAATTCTTTCTGCGCCCTTTCTGGATAGTTTGGACCCCGCTCTGTGTCAAGAGTTTGTGCAGACTGCAGCTTCAGTCTGCCACTCCCCTCAACGGGGTTCTTCTGCCTTACTCCCACAAAGCTGATTGGTCCTGCCAGGCTACGTGCGCTGGGGCTGGATGGCAAGGCTTTGTCCCCAGCTGTCGGCGTGAGCTCCGCACACCTGTGCTGGCTTTTAATTCTGTCCCTGGGTAGCGCGCCAGCAAGCGCCAACCGAGGTGCCCGGGTTGCACTCTGTCCCTGTTAATTTTGAGCTGTGCGCCTGTGTTCTCTCTCTTGTTTGACCCTGGGATGTGCGCCAAAGAGCTCTGGCTGAGGGGCCCAGTCGTGCACTGTCCCTGGTCTTTTTGAACTGTGCACGATTAGACCACAGATTGCGGGGTGCGCACGGCCCTTAGCTTCCCGTTTGGTTGTGCAGTTCGCACTTGGCTGTAGAGCTGCTGACTGAAAGCTGTTCCCAATTCTTCTGGAATGAGCTGGGAAAGGCCTCGGTCCCCGAGCACAAACAGCCTCCAATTCCCCTTGACGGTAGCGCAAGCTGCTGCGGACCGAGGGCCGACCATGTTCTCACTCCGGTGCTACAGGCAGACTTCCCTGGGCCTCCGATCTGGGTCGCACACCGATCCCGGTCGCCTACTGATCCTGGTTGCGCACCTGATCCCAGTGGCGCACTGACCTCGGGACTGTTGGGGGCGGGGCCTCTCCAAATAGCCACGGAGCACCACTTTTTTTTCCTGTTTTTCCTCTCCGAAAAATTCTTCCTATTTACGCCTGCCAGACCAAACAAGCATCTGACTACTCACAAAATCCACTCTGGCTCCCTCCCCAAGAATCTTGCGTCCGATCCGGGAGGCTGCCGGGTCTGGGACCGAAGCCCTGCCCCGCTCCCTGGGCTGGTCCCGGTGGGGACCCTTTCGTGCCGAAGCACTCTGCTTACCGTATGTATGTTCAAATTCCCCTGTAATCTGGGGCATCAATAATCATATGTGTTGGAATACTGCTGGGTTTTTGCCCCGTTCCTCAGAAAATCAACCAGTGGGCAGGAGGAAGTAAACTCTGTTCCCCCTATCTCGCCACCATCTTTCCTCCCAATCCAATATTTTAATTGAAAATTTATTTTCTGTGTAGTAAAAGAAATGATAAAGTAATAAAATAATATATTCCCCAAATGTAAATTATATCATTATATAACATTATTATTCTTAAATTTTGATGAAATTTTAACCCATAGTAAAGCTCTAAATTATCTTGGTAAATGGCAAGTCCTTCTATATTATTCCATTCATTCAGGATGGGAGCAACATTATATCTTAGTTTTTGAAATTGGAACTAAATTTTTAAAAAAGAGAGACAAACTGATGATAGAGTCTATGAATTTTCTATCCAGACTGGTTTCTATTCAAAGTGAAGTGAGGAACATTGAAAAGTTTCACAGGCATTAACACCACATACCACTCCTTTGTTGAAAAGAGAAATATTTTAGTAAGAGTGTTATCTCTAGTCTCAGTTCCTTCTGTTCTCATCACTCCCATGAATATCAAGCATCTGGTTGTACTGACACTCATATTCTCAAGACACAATGTTCTGAATTGAGTGGAAGACATTCAGCGTGTATGGAACTGTAATGAAGATAGAACCTTGTTCGTTACTCAGAAGTGAAGAACCTAAAGACACAAGTGAGGTGGAAGAGAGGTGCTCTAGATGCCCTCCAAATCCTTTGTTTTGGAATGTTTTGTTCATCCTGGTGCACTGAGCTTGGCTTCAAGAGTAGCTTGTAGCATGTGCCTGTGCTGGGACCTCTGTGTATGCTTTGGGACGATCCTCAGAGGCTCAGTGAATGAGACAAACATAGAGACTGGAACTGAAGCAAGCATCTTAGGAAAGAGTGGGGAGTACAAAATGATTCTTGTGGTTTGAAATGACTTAAAGATGGGAAAAGTGAAAGCGGGTGCACATGTTCTCACGCTGCTTTTTCTGCCTACAAGCAAATACAAAGAAGAAACTGAATCACTCAAACAATGGGAATATTGTGGCCCCTAAATTGGTGGTCAAAGCCTCTGATCAAAAAATTCTGAGTGTATTATTGACCCATGCAAAGATGCTGAGACTGACTGTAAGTTTTATTATTTTAAAGATTTTACCTGAGTGGTGTAGCTCAGTGGATTGAGTGTGGGCTTGAACCAAAGGGTTGCTGGTTCAAGCACCACTCAGGTCACGTGCCTTTGTTGCAGGCCACGTCCATAGTGGGTGGCATGTTAGAGGCAACCACACATTGATGTTTCTCTCCCTCTCTTTCTCCTTCCCTTCCCATGTCTCTAAAAGTAAATAAATAAAATCTTTTTTTAAAAAGAAAGATTTTATTTATTTTCAGAGAGGAAGGAAGGGAGAAAGAGAGGGAGAGAAACATTGATGTGTGAGAGAAACATCAATCGGTTGCCTCTTGCACACCCCGAACTGGGGACCTGGCCCACAACAAAGGCATGTGCCCTGACCAGAAATCAAACTAGTGACCTTTTGGCTCACAGAGCGGCACTTAGCTACACCAGCCGGGGCTGACTGTAAATTTAATCTAAGATGCTGGACGTAATCAGATTGCACCAGGCTCTCAAACTGTCCTAGGAATTGGGCCAAAACCAGCAGACCTAATTGACAAAGTCGCTGGTCACATAAAACTTTACTAGGTGGAATTTTGTATGATTGTCCCCCCGACAAGTGTTTGAAACTGTGAAATTCTAACAATAAAAGCTGAATTTCTTCCCCCCAGGGAAAGAACTGTACTGAGATGTTATTGCTACCATACCTCTCCCCATATCATGTTTCTCCCACAATGACAATTCGCATTTCTCAGAGCACCCAACAGTTGTATTATAGCATAAATTACACGTCTATGTTTCCAATTAGACTGTAAATTTCCTGAGGATAAGAACATGCTTTTTTTTTTGTTATGTTTATTATTATCTAACCCAGTGCCTCAAACATCGTTATGATGATAAAGGTAATCACGGTAATAAGCCTTATTAAACATGTACTATGTACTAGGCTCTATTTTCTAAGCACTGTATGTGATTAATGCAATTAATCTTTACAGTGACCATATTTGGAAGGTACTATTTATTCCCATTTTACAAATGAGGAAACTGAGGTACCAACAGGTTGAATAACTAGTCCAAGAGTATACAGCTAAGGTAACCACTGAACCAAGATTTGAATGCAGCAGTCCAACTCCAGCTTTCAACTCTAAAATGTATGCTTTCCTCCTAAGGTATGTGTTCAATAATTTTCAAGACAAATATTTATTTGTTTGTTTTATTTTCCTCTAAACATGTATTGGACCTTAAACGTATAAATGAATGCAATCTTTCAAAGATATTGCCCTGAGAAGCTTCTATTGCTCAAAACTTTTTGTAATTCCTTCTTTGGAATTATTTTCAGAGCCAGTTTATGAATGACAGAAGAAAAGTAGTCAATATACCTTAATAACAGCTCATTTTAAAATAAAGACAGAGTTAAGTTTGATGAATACCTTATTTGCCCAACATGTTTTTGAATATCATCTGTTCTCCAAAAAATAACATTCTCCATTAAAAGAACAATGTGCTGTCTTTGAAGGTGGTCCAAAACTATGATGCAGAGATATTTTTTCAATCAACTTACTGAGTACATGCTTGGCCTCAGGGATACAAAATCACATGACATCCCTTCCTTCAGGGGGCATTTAGGCAGGTGAGGGAGACAGACAATCCAGTGTGACAAGTTTTTTGATATATGTACACCCAGGATGCTCAGGGATCCCAGAAGAGGAGCATCATACTCAAACTAAAACTGATTTTAGTTCCCCAAAACAAGTACTGGCCACACCAATAGAAAAAGGGCACAGACTCTCAAGGTACTACACTAACTGGAAGATTACATCTTTGAATGGGCACACCCTCTCAGGTTTATTTTTAGAAGAAAATAATCATATTATTTTATGTTTATACATGGTACTCAAGTTGTTTTTGTCTTTAAATGAAACTTGGAAACGTTTGCCCATAATAGTTTAAAAGTTTAATTTTAAGTATGTTTGATTGTTGTTTGCCTCTGTTAGTGAACCCTTTACAATTCTTATGTTTCCCTGAGAATTTTTGCTGATTAAATAAATAGAAAACAAATCAATATACTAAGGAGGTCAGTGTTACCAGAATCTACTCATACATAGTGGGCACATGATGACTGATAAACAAAAGAAGGAGTAAATCCTCAATACTGATTCTCTGTAATATAAACAACAAAATGGTTTGTTTACTTTACTTCCTGTGAGCAAAGGCAGGACAGAATAACCCACACATAGATAGAAATGGCTACTCTGGCAGAGGCTTATACTTTCCTCCATGTATCAATTTGGAGGACAGTAATTTTGAACCATGAGCAGTGGCAGATATGGTGATCCAAGAAGTGGTTACTGTGATTTTGTGGCTAACCTTCCCTTTAAAAATCAAACAACCCTTGCATCACAGTGAACTGTCCTTTGAGAGTGAAAAAAATGCTTGGGAAGTGGGTAACTATTGTCCAACATGGGTGGGCTCAGTTCTAGATATGGTAAGAAATGGTGGAAAATGTTTATACCTTAGCTATATGCTCAGGCAAGAGCTTGAAGGCTCTCTTCTCTGTAACCCTCATTCCTAGGTGGCCTGACCCTTACCCTGTAAAATTGTTATAGAGATTAAGAAATAGGGCATATGAGGCTTTGGAAAGATCTCCAGTGTGAGATGTTACCTGGGAAGAACAGGAATTTTTAGAACTTAAGAGGAAAATGATCTTGGGTAGCAGGAAACACTGGACACTTCATTGAAAGGAACACCTGGTGGACAAAGGGCGTCAAAGACAAACAGGATCTGCTTCATAACTCTGTCTAGAGCTGGGCTCAGTGAGTTTACAGAGTAAGGAGCAAGAGACAGTAGGAAAGAAAAGATATCTGCCTGCCTATTTATATTTACTCATTTAACACGTGAAATGTTGAAAGAACTGTGCTAGGGAGCTAAAGGAGCTACAAAAAGAAAGTAATATAGTTTCTGCCCTCAAGAAGTTTATATTCCCAACTGATTCTGAGGCTGTGCAAAAGTTATTTCTCATTTCTAAAACATAGAACAATGAGAGAAATAGGAAAATGTCCTTCTACAGACCTACCACACATCTTCTCCAGCATTACCATCTCTAAGGGCAGAAGGTGAAATTACTCTTCTCTGCAAAGTTCCATTTCAGCCTTTCAACTCTACTTCTTTTGAGAGGCTGCAGAATCATCGTTTTCAAGCACTAGTCTGGGAATCCTTTCATTCTAGAGTCAGCTCCAAGGACTGGGGGACATGTGATAAACACTTTCCCAAATCTTGATATGAATAGAACCTAAAAGGCTATTAATTACATCTACCTTAATTATATCAGACTTACAAAAGTCTACAGGTGTGGATTTTATAAAGATGTAGGAATATTTTTTCAAAAGATTTCCCTATGTGTTTCTAGCACATAAAAATAAATTCATATTCACATTTTCAATAACTTAGTCTAATAGTTAATTTCATATGCTACCTTGACTGGGCCAGATTAAATGTTATCTAATGTGTCTGTGAATGTGCTTCAAGATGAAATTAGCATTTGAATCAGTGGACTCAGTAGATAGCCGCCCCCCTCCCAACATGAGTGGGCAGCATCCAATCCATTGAACACCTGAATAGAACACAAAGGGAGAGGAAGGAGAAATTTCCCCCTTTTGCTTCCTGTCTGCCTGCTTGAGCTAGGACATTGATCTTCTTCTGCCCTTGGACTGGAACTACACCACTGGCTTTCCTGAGTCTCTAGTTTGCTAACTACAGATCTTGGGACTTCTCAACCTCCATAATCACGTGAGCCAATTCCTCATAATAAACCAATATCTCTCTATTTCTCTATATCTATATATATGTGTGTACATACAGATATAGATATAAGATATAAATGCATGTACACATACACATATATACATATACAGATATAGATAAATATAGATACTATATTTAATCTATATTTAATATATCTATACCTACATATATAGTGAAATCTTGAACTTAATTCATTCTGAAAAATTGTTTGAGAAATGATTTGTTTGAAAATCAAATGTCCTTTGTCTCCTGAGAGACACGTGACTGATCATATAGGTGTCAGCATGAAAGGGCTGTTGGGTCAAGAATCATGACCTGAAGTTTTGTTAGACAACCATGACATTTTTTTGCCATGAACAACTTGGTCAAGAACCAAATTGTTTGTGAACCAGGACATTTGAGAACCTAGGTTTCACTCTGTGTGTCTGCATGTGTGTATACATATACAGGGTCTGGCAGAAGTAACGCCTGCTTCAGTGTGGTTGGTAGGGTAATAATATGGGTGTAATAATTTATAGTTTTAATTCGAACATTTCACCTAAAATGGCATATGGTATGCTTGAGTGCGATATTGTTATGTTACAGAATTACATGATTATGATTTTGTAATAAAAGAGGGGTGTTATTTGTGTCAGACCCTGTATATACAAGTACACATAGCCTGTATATACACACACATCTGTTTCTCTGGGGAACACTGACTAATACACTTACCTATTATATACAATGTTATTCAAACTGTATTTAGTAGTTGAATTCTTTTTTTCAAACAAATTTCAGAAAATACTTACACACATTATAAAACAGAGCAACTCTGATTGAGGTAAGGTGACAGCCAAAACTTTGACTTCTCAGCTCTCTTTCATGCATTCTCTAAGGAGACCCATGAAACACCTCATTCTGAAAAACACAATTTAACAACCACCAATGTAATTTTTTTTGTATAAAATAATTGATTTATCAGATTAGCAGAAAACAAAGAACCTAAAAACACTCTGCTTCTCTGAGTAACATTTGAGAGTATTTATGTGACATAGTCAACCTTTAATTTTCCACCCAAAAATGAAACAAAAGCACATGAAATCCAAAAATAAATAGTATTGAGTTCAGGAGAAGCACAATAGATTGACATTTATCTTTAAACTCGGATTAGGCCAGGTATTCTTAATCTCAGCACTACTGACAGTTTATGACAGGTAATTCTTTGTTGTGGGGGGTTGTTCTGTGCATTGTAGGATGTTTAGTAACATCCCTGGCTGCTACTACCCACAAGATGCCAATAGCACACTCCCCTCCAGTTAAGACAACCAAAAATATATCCAGACCTGACCAAATGTCTTCTGGCAGGCAAAACTGCCCCTAGTTGAGAACCACCGATAAAAACTGACTAATAAAAGTTTCTAGTATTATAAGTGATATAAGTAATACAGGTGATATTTAAATGGTTATGAGGATAATTTATACCCAGATAACTAAAAAAGTTCACCATATTAAGTATTAGCTCTGATAAAAGTTTCATGACACCAAAAGAGTCAATTTAGACATCCTTCAACTTGGATGCCATGTAAAGATTGCTCTGTGGGCTAGGTTGAGGCAAACAAAAGTTGTCCTCCCTCACTAGTATCTCCTTTATTGACCCTACCATGGAACATAAAGTATATCCATTACTTTTTCTCTTTGGGTTAGGGTAAGCTACCATAATTCATTAACACTGAGCTTTGATTACTGTTTAAGGTAAGAATTGCTGAAAAAGAATCCCAATAACAAGTGCTACATCAGTGTGGTATTGACAGAAAGACAGAGGAAGAACTACTGTGGGAGGCTATTGCTGACATAGAAAGTTCTACGCGCTTAGAGGATGATCATAAAGAAGTAAATAAAAGGAAATAACAGCTTTTGAACACCTATTATGAGTCAGGTGTTCTCATATGTTCTCACATATAACTAAGGGAAGTAGGTATTACTCTCTTACTTTTATCTGGTAATATTGTGAGGATTAGAGTGATTAAGTAATTTGCTTGTCAGCTAGTAAAGGACAGCTGAATCCATGTCATTAGGATTCAAGTACTATCAGCATTCTGCCTTGACAATGAAACTGTCTGAATAAATGCATCACCAGGGTCTAATCAGGAGAAAAAAAACTGTATGAGTTATTTGATCAGAGAAAATTTACATAAATACAAATGCTGTATGATTCTACTTATGTGAGGTACTAGAATAGTCCAATTTAAATAGATAGGAATTGCCAGAGGATGGAGAGAGGAAAGACTGGGGAGTTATTTAATGGGTATAGTTTCAGTTTTGCAAGGTGAAAAATGTTCTGGAGATGGAGGGTGGTGATGGTTGCACAACAGTGAGAATGTACTTAATGCCACTGAACTGTACACTTAAATAATTTAGAAGGCAAATTTTGTGTTATGTGTATTTTATCATAACTTTAAAAAATTAAAAAATAAAGATAAAATAAATACACTTTAAACACATAAAAAATTTTAAACTATCACCAGAAGACCTAATTATAATATATGTTGGGAGATATCCTTTAAGTAGATGAAAAATGACACCAGATGGAAATATGCATCTACGCAAAGTAATAAAGGATATTAAACACAGAAACTTCTTGAGTAAATATATTTTTCTTATTTCTTAAATTTCTTTAAAAGATAATTGACTATTTAATCGCAAATAATAAAACTGTATTGTGGGCTTAGTAACTTATGTTTAAGTAAAATACTTTAAAACCATACTATAAAGGCCAAGAAAGGGGAAATAGAGGTGGACTACCATATTTTTCAGACTATAAGAAGCACTTACCCCCCAAATTTGGGGGGAAAATGGGGGTGCATCTTACAGTCCGAATGTAGCTTTCCTGGCTGTTTACATTTACATTGGTGAAATATTATGTTATTTATGTTATTAAATATATTATCACATTTTTTGCTTCAAATTTTTTTTAATTTAATTTTATTTTTGTTCAATTACAGTTATTTGCATCCTCTCCCCTCCTCTCTTCCCTTCCCTTCCAGCCCCCCTCCCAGCCCAGCCTCCCTCCTCACCCTTAGTTCTGTCCATGTGTCCTTTACAGTGGTTCCTGAAAACCCTTCTCCCCATTGTCCCCTCCCCCCTCTCCCCTGTCTATTGTTAGACTGTTCTTAATTTCAATGTCTCTGGTTATGTTTTGCTTGCTTTCTGCTTTTGTTGGTTATGATCCAGTTAAAGGTGAGATCATATGGTATTTGTCCCTCACTGCCTGGCTTACTTCACTTAGCATAATGCTCTCCAGTTCCATCCATGCTGTTGCAAAGGGTATAAGCTCCTT
>PVJI01032712.1:0-11940 GCA_004026765.1 Micronycteris hirsuta
GGTGATGATGAACTCCTTGAACTTGACCTTATCTGAGAAGCACTTTATCTGCCCTTCCATTCTGAATGAAAGTTTTGCTGGATAGAGTATTCTTGGATGTAGGTCCTTGCCTTTCATGACTTGGAATACTTCTCTCCAGCCCCTTCTTGCTTGCAAGGTCTCTTTTGAGAAATCAGCTGAAGGTCTTATGGGAATTCCTTTGTAGGTAACTGTCTCCTTTTCTCTTGCTGCTTCTAAGATTCTCTCCATATTTTTAATCTTGGGTAATGTCATTATGATGCGCCTTGGTGTGTTCCTCTTTGGGTCCAACTTCTTTGGGACTCTCTGAGCTTCCTAGACTTCCTGGAAGTCTATTTCCTTCACCAGCTTGGGGAAGTTCTCCTTCATTATTTGTTCAAATAAGTTTTCAATCCCTTGGTGTTCCTCTTCTCCTTATGGCACCCCTATGACTCGGATGTTGGGATGTTTAAAGATGTCCTGGAGGTTCCTAAGCCTTTCCTTAGTTTTCTGAATTCTTGTTTCTTCATTCTTTTCTGGTTGGATGTTTTTTTCTTTCTGCTGGTCCACTCCATTGATCTGAGTCCCAGTTTCCTTCTCATCCCTATTGGTTCCCTGCACGTTTCCCCTCATTTCCTTTATATTATCCTTCATTTGTTCAAGTAATTGCGACCATTTTTCTTCCAATTCTGTGAGCATCCTGATTACCAGTGTTTTGAACTGTGCATCTGATAGGTTGGTTATCTCTTCATCACTTAGTTGTATTTTTTCTGGAGCTTTGACGTGTTCTTTCATTTGGGCCATTTTTGTTTTCTCGGTGTGCCTGTTACTTTAAGGTGCAGAGCCTTAGGTGTTAACCAGGGCGGGGTAACTCACGTCATTGTGTTGCGACGCTGTCTGTGGGGGCAGGGCCTGAGAGAACAATGGCACTTGCTCTGTTCTCCACACTTCCCCAGCTACCCACAAGCAAGTTGGGCCCTTCTTTGCTGGCTCCAGGATGAGTGGGTGGGCCTGCACAGTTCCAAGTCCCTGTGGGTCTCCCCAGTGAACTCTCCTGTGATGCTGGAGCATCCCAGCATCAACCCCCACAGGTGTTTTCAGTCGGTGGTCTGAGGCTTTATTTCCCTGCGTTGGTGGGCCACACAGTCTGCTCTGCTCCCCAGCTTTTCCTCCCAGTTTATCAGCACGTGCGAATGAGGGACTACCCGGTCCACCAGTCTCAGCCCCGGTTTCCCCGAGTGCACCTGCCGCATTTTGGCCAGGCACGCCCGCCACAGGCCTCTCTGGGCAGCTGAAGCATTGCCGGTACCGCTCCACAAACCACATCTTGCCAGTGCTCTCCACCCGGCTCTGGATGAACGTGTCTTCTTTAACTCCTTGGTTGTCAGACTTCCACTCAGTTCAGTTTTCTGTTCAGATCTGACTGTTTTTGTTTTTTTAAATTGTTGTGTTTCCTCTTTTGGTTGTGCGAGGAGGCACAGTGTGTCTACCTACGCCTCCATCTTCTGGGGAGTTATTGTTTAAGGGATACATGGTTTTGTGTTTGGAGTATAAAAGAAGATCTGGATAAAAATAAAGTGATGTTTGCACAACACTGTGAATGTAATCAATGCTACATGAGTTGTACACTTAAAATCATTTAAATATCCTCAAAAAATTAAAAACATTATTAGCACATGATGTAGCAATTCCACTTGTGGGCATATATCCAAAAGAACTGAAAGCAGAGGCTTGATATATCTGTACACTGATGTCCACAGCAGCATTTTTCATAACAGCTAAAAGGTGGAAACAATCCAAGTGTCCAACAGATAAATGGAAAAATGACAGGTGAAATGAAATATTATGAGCCTTAAAGAAGAAGGAAGAAAATTCTGACATAGGCTACAACATGGATCAACCCAGAAGACATTATGCCAAATGAAATAAGCCAGTCACAAAAGGACAAATACTGTATTATTCCACCTATATGAGGTACTTTAAAAAGTCAAATTCATAGAGACAGAAAGTAGAACAGGAGTTACCAGGGGTTGGGATGAGTGATAAGTTATTGTTTAATAGGTAGAGAATTTCAGTTTTGCAGAACGAAAAGAATTCTGTGAATAAATGGTGGTGACAGCTGCACAACAATGTAAATGTACTTCATGCCACTGAACTGTACATTTAAAAATGGCTAAAATAGTAATTTATGTTTTGTGTAGTTTACAATTTTAAAAAATAAAAAATGTTGAGGGGATCTAAGATGGTGGTGGAGTAGGTACAAGTTACATTCACCCCTACCCAGGTCCAATCTGGAATTACAACTAAATCATAAGATGATCAACCTGTATAACCAACTGAACACTAGCTGAACAAAAGTCTCAGAATTAAGGATTTACAGAGGAGCCACATTGAGACTGGTAGGAAGGGTGAAGATGCAAAAAGGGCTGACCCCACACCCATGTGTGGAAGGTGGGAGAACAGGGAGGGATATCTCAGCTTTGGGGGTCTACCCTGAGGAGCATGGGGCTCAACCCCAGCTGGACTCTCTAGCCTGGAGCACCACAGCTGGGAAGAAGAGCCCATATAACATCAGGCTGTGAAAAGCAACAGGGATTCTGACCATGAACAAGAATCAGGAGTTTGCTGGAAACCCAGGAACCCTCTTAAAAAGCCAAGGCACGAAATCTCATTTGCAGCCACTTACCTTGGCCTCCTGCAGAGGGAGGGTGGATGAGAGTAGACTACAATCCAAGGACAGACTGGGTTGTGTGGCTCCAAGAGAGCTAAAGCGACAGCAGCCAGAGTCCCTGTACTGAGACCCTCCCACAACACCCACGGATGCCATCTTTCTTAGGTTGATCACTCCACTCCACACCACATCAGCCTTTACTAGCCCTATTTTCCTCTCCCATTGTTGCCCCGCCCTGCCAAGCTAAAACACACAGGGGAGTTAGTTGTCTGGGCCCAAGGTGTAGACTTTCTTGGTGGTCTCCTGAGGGCAAACTCAGGAGGAGCCAGAGACTGAGTTGTGTGGTTCTGGGGCAGGGCCATTCCACACAGTGCCTTGCCTACCTCTTCAGGTGCCACATCCCCAGAGGAGGTCCACTAGCCCCATCCTCCCAATGCCCCATAGCTCTGCCCTGCTCATGCTCTGCAGGGAAGTCAGCTGGTAGGGGCCCTCAGTGCACTCTTGGAAGGTTCTTGAGAAGGTCCAGGTAGAATCCAGGAGAGACTGAGTTGTGTAGCTCTAGGGTAGAACCATGTCTCCCTCAGTGCCCTACTAGCATATCATTCCTGTGTAGAGCCCTCCCTTGACATGGCCAAACCATGGTCTGTTTGGGCCTGATGAACTTGAACGGCCTCACCCTGATGACCCTGAGACTTTATCCCACCAAAAAGGTCCACATGGCACCTGGGAGGTGGCAGCGGTCCTTGGTGTACCCAAGACTTTTCTGAGAGGCCTCAGTCCCAGTACTGGTGCCTAGTTTAAATCTGTCGTCAGTCAGATGAACACCACTTGTTCCTACATGGTGACTCACTAAGAATCGACCTCACAAAACTCATGTACCACCAGAGGCTCTTTTAGTGACTGAGACTAACATGAAGTTGCCAAGCAGTGGTGGGATGTCTTAGCCTTCTGCTGACCTGTGCATGGGATTGGTGCTGGTGGAAGCCAGCCTTGGTGTGCAGCTTGGCGCCTCCCATGCACACCCAGGACAATGAGAGGCAGCCACAAACTATGGATCACTGTGTAGCTGCAAAAAAGTAGCCCAAGGCTGGTCACAAGCAGTGTCTGACAGTGCCCTGCACCAGAGTACATCCAAGAGGCCCCAGAACCAACACACCCTGTGCCAGGATTCAGACCATACCAGAGAACAACCCAATTAGCTCCAGAAGTGGCGCACCCCAAGGGAGATCTCAGCAGGCACCAGACCCTGCCGAAGCAAATTCCTCTTCACGCGGTCAGCCTCCACACAGCATCACATACACAGTAGCTGGGATCCATCCTAATAGGCGGCCAGTCTGAGAATCAACCCCACCCATGGACGGGCCAACAGCAATCAAGACTCAACTACTACAAAAGAGATCACGAAACACACACAAGGGACATTCCTGGAACACCTACCTCAGGTGATCGGGGAGAATGTGCCACACTAAGACCCACAAGACACTTACTCCAGAAGGCCACCATATCAAGACTGGGAGGCATAGCAGATCAACCTAATACACCGAAACAAATACAGAGAGGCACCCAAAGGGGGAGATAGAGAAACATGTCCCAAATGAAAGAACAGGAGAAATACTCCCCAAAAGAACTGAAATGAAATAAAGGCAAGCAAACTACAAGATACAGAGTTCAAAGCAATGGTTATAAGGATTCTCCATGGGATATAGGGGAAGCAAGGGTAAACTCAGTGAGAACATGAACAGGGCAGTAAACATAAAACAGGACAAAGAAGCCATAAGAAAGAACCAGTCAGAAATGAAGAAGAAAATATCTGACATGAAAAGTATACTAGAAGGAATCAGTAGCAGGTAGGATGAAGCAGAGGATCAAATCAATGATTTGGAACACAAGGTAGCAGAAAACACCCAATCAAAGCAGGAAAAAAGAAAAATGTATTTAAAAAATGAAAACAGTTTAAAGGACCTCTGGGACAACATCAAGCCTAATAATATTGCACCACAGGGATACCAGAAGAAGAGACCAAGCAAGGGATTGAGAATTTATTTGAAAAAATAATCACTGAAAAATTCCGTAACTTGGTGAAAAAAAGAATAGTCACACAAGACCAGGAAACACAGAGAATCCCAAACAAGATAAAACCAAAGAGGCCCACATCAAGACATATCATGACTGAAATGCCAAAATTAAAGACAAAGAATCTTAAAAGCAGCAAGTGAGACAGTTACCTACAAGGGAGCTCCCATAAGATTATCACCAGATTTCTCAAAACAAAACAAAACAAAACAAACATTCCAGGCCAGGAGAAATTGGCACAAAATATTTAGTGATGGAAATTAAGGACCTAAAATCCAGACTATTTTACCTAGGCAGGCTATCATTTAAAATTGAAGGAGAAATAAAAGGCTTTCTACACACACACACACACACACACACACACACACACACAAATTTTTAAAAAGCTAAAGGAGTTTGTTACCACCAAACCAGTATTACAAGAAATGTTAAAGGGATGTCTTTAAGAGAAAGAAAGACAAAGAGGAGCACAGTTATAAAGAATAAAATGGCAATAAATATGTTCCAATCATAATGTAAATCTAAATGAATTAAATGCTTCAATCAAAAGGTATACGGTAGCTGAATGAAAAAAAACAGGACCTACATATATACTGTCTACAAGAGACCCACCTCAGAATAGAAGATACACACAAGCAGAAAATAAAGGGATGGAAAAGATACTTCAAGCAAATGGAACAAACAAAAAAAAAAAGAACTGGGCTAGCAACACTTATATCAGACAAAACAGACTTTAAAACAAAGGTTATAATACCAAAGGACATTACATAATAACAAAAAGATCAACAAGAGTATGTAACGCTTGTAAACATTTATGCACCCAACACAGAGCATCTACATATATACATAAAGCAAATCTAGATGGAAATAAAGGGAGACATGGAGAGCAATTCAGTCACAGTCAGGAATTTTAACACCCCATTGACATCAACGGACAGATCTCCCAGACAAAAAAATCAACAGAGTGGCCTTAAATGGCACACCAGACCAGACAGATTTAAGTGATATTTTCAGAGCAATTTACCCCAAAGCAGCAGAATATATACCTTTTCAAGCTCACATGGAACGTTATCTAGGATAAACTACATGTTAGAAAACAAAAAAAGTCTCAGTACATTTTAGGAGACTGAAATTGTATCAAGCATCTTCTCTGACCACAGTGGTATGAAACTAGAAATCAATTACAAGAAAAAAAACCTGGAAAACACACAAATAGGGTTAACAACGAGATCGAGGAAGAAAAAAGAGATACCATGAGACAAATGAAATGAAAACACAGCAACCCAAAATCTTTGGAACTCAGCAAAAACAGTCTTAAGATACTCTAAGAAATCCGCAGCATTACAGGCCTATCTCAAGAAACGAGGAAAATATCAAATAAGCAATCTAACTGTACACATACAAGATTAGAAAAGGTAGAGTAAACAAAGCCCAACGTGCATAGAAAGAAAGAAATAATAAATATCAGAGTGGATAAAAACAAAATAGAATCCATAAAGGTAATACAAAAAAATCAATGAAACAAAGAACTGGTTTTTCAAAAGACAAACATTACAGATGAATCTTTACCCAGGCTCATCAAGAAAAAAAGAGAAAGGACCCAAATAAATAAAATCAGAAAATAAAACAACTGATACCACAGAAATACAAAGAGCTGTAAGAAAATATTGTGAACAACTACATGCCAACAAATTGGACAATCCGGAAGAAATAGATAAATTCCTAGAAACATACAATCTTCCAAAACTCAATCAAGAGGAAACAGAAAATCTGAACAGACTGATTACAACCAACAAAATTTAAGAAGTAATCAAAAGACTCCCAATAAACGAAAGTCCTGTACTAGATGGCTTCGCACGTGAATTTTACCAAACATTCAAACAAAAATTAACACCTATCCTTCCCGAACTATTCCAAAAAATTCAAGAGGAGAGAAGATTCCCAAGATCATTTTACAAGGCCAGCATTAACCTGATTTCACCACCACAAAGAGAAAAAAAAATATTGAGGCCAATATCCCTGATGCACATACATGCTAAAATCCTCAACAAAATATTAGCAAACTGAATTCATCAATACATTAAAAAGATCATACACCATCATCAAGTTGGATTTATTTCTGGGATGAAAAGTTGGTACAATATCTGTGAATCAATTAATGTGATACATCACATAAACAAAATGAAGAATAAAAATCACATGATCAGCCCTGGGTGGTTAGCTCAGATGGTCAGAGTATTGTCCCATACACCAAAAGGTTATGGGTTTGATTCCCGGTCAGGGCACATACCTAGGTTGCTAATTGTATCCCAGGCTGGGCACGTACAATTGATGTTTCTCTCTCACATCAATGTTTCTCTCTCTCCCTCCCTCTCTCTCTCTAAAATCAATAAACATATCTTCATGTGAGGATTAAAAAAAAAACATGATTATATCAACAGAAGCAGAAAAGCATTTGACAAATGAAACACCCATTTATGATAAAAACTCTCAGCAAAGTGGGAATACAGAGAACATACCTCAACATAATAAAGGCCACATATGACAAACCCACTGCCAGCATCATGCTCAACAGGAAACAGTAAGCGATTTCCTTTAACATCAGGAACAAGGCAGAATGTCCACTTTCACCACTCTTATTCAACACACTACTGGAAGTTCTAGCCACAGCAATCAGACAAGAAGAGAAATAAAAGGCATCTACATTGGAAAGGAAGAAGTACAACTGTCATTATTTGCAGATGACATGATAGTGTACATAGAGAACCTTAAAGATTCCACAAAAAAACTACAAAAACTGATAAGTGAATTCAGTAAAGTTGCAGGATACAAAAGAAATAGTCAGAAATCAGTTGCATTTTTATATACCAATAATGAACTATCAGAAGAAAAACTAAGATAACAATCTCATTTACAATTTCATCATAGAAAAAGACCTACGAATAAATTTAACTGAGGTAAAAGACCTGTACTCAGAAAATTATAAGATACCAAAGAAAGAAATTAAAGATACAAATAAATGGAAGAATACATGGGCGGAGCCCCCAAAAAACAGATTTATTTTTAAAAAACTGTATATTTATTCTTACATGTTTAAAATTCAGTCAGCTTCAAAGTACTCCCCATTTGATGCAATACAACTATTGAGACATTTTTTCCAAGGCTCAAAATAGTTTTTTTTTTTTTTAAGATTTTATTTATTTATTTTTAGAGAGAGGGGAAGGGAGGGAGAAAGAGAGGGAGAGAAACAGCAATGTATGGTTGCCTCTCACATGGCCCTCACTGGGGACCTGGCCTGCAACCTAGGCATGTGCCCTGACTGGGAATTGAACCGGGACCCTTTGGTTCCCAGCCCACGCTCAATCCACTGAGCTACACCAGCCAGGGCTCAAAATAGTTTTTGAACTCATCGATTTTGATGCCTTTTAGTGCTTCTGCCATTTTTTGTTTCACCTCTTCCACTTGGCAAAACATTTCCCTTTGAGGACTTTTTTCATCTGGGGAAACAAAAAAGAGTCACTCAGGGCGAGATCAGGTGCATATCAAGGGCAGGGCATGGGGGGTCATTCCATTTTTCATCAAAACCTGCTGAACACTCAGCTAGGTGTGGGCAGGTGTGCTCCTAAATCATATATCATGAAATGGGGAAATGCATTGAATGAGTCTTCAAAATATTTCACTGAAGCAAAATATAGCCTCTCACAACGCCAGCTGATATGTTGATACAGATGGGTTCCTAGAACACTTACGTAGCAGAGAAAGCCTATACTACAAGGAGTCTGCCATCCAGAAGAGAATTCTGGGTTTTGGGGGGGTCCTTCCAGGAAGAATTAACATCATTAAAATGTCCATACTGCCCTAAGCAATCTAAAAATGTAATGCAATTCCTATCAAAATATAATGGTGTATATCAGAGAACTAGAACAAATAATCCAAAAATTTATATGGAACCACAAAAGATGCCAAACAGCCACAGCAATCTTGAGAAAGAACAAAGTTGGATGTATTATGCTACCTGATATCAAACTATACTATAAGGCTGTAGTAATCAAAACACAATGTTATTGCAGAAAAGCAGACATATATATCAATAGAATAGAAGAGAGAGCCCAGAAATAAACCTACATCTCTATGGTTAACTAATATTAGACAAAGGATGCAAGAACATACAATGGGGTAAAGACAGTCCATTCAATAAATGCTGTTGGAAAAATTGTGACATAATGAAAAAAATGAAACTGGACTACTTTCCTACACCACATACAACGAAAAACCTCAAAATGTAATAAGGACTTAAATGTAAGACTGGAAACCATAAAACTTCAAGAAGAAAATACAGGCTGTAAAATCTCTGACATTTCTCTTAGCAATATTTTTTCTGATTTATCTTCTTGGGCCAGGGAAACAAAAATAAATAAGAAAATAAACAGCCATGCCAGTGTGGCCCAGTTGGTTAAGTGTCGACCCATATCCAAAGGGTTGCCAGTTCATTCCCTGTCTGGGCGCATGCTGAGGTTGTAAGTTTGGATGCCAGTCCTGGCGTATGCAAATCTCAGTCCCGGTGCATATGGGGGGCAACTGATCACTGCTTCCCTCTTACATTGATGTTTCTCTCTCTCTCTCCCCCTCTCTCTCTCTAAAAGCAATGAAAAAAAATTTTCCTTAGCTTAGGATAAAAAATTTTTAAAAATAAACAAATGGAACTACATCAAACTAAAAGTTTTGATAGCAAAGGAAACCATCAATGAAATGAAAATACAACCTACTTAATGGAAGAAGATGACATATCCAATAAAAGTTAATATCCTAAATTAATTAAAAACTCATATAACTCAGCACCCAAAAAACAATCCAATTTAAAAATAGGCAGAGGAGCTGAATAAAGTCTTCTCCAAAGAGCACATATGGATGGCCAATAGACATATAAAAAGATGTTCAATGTCACCAATCATCAGAGAAATACAAATTGAAACCACAATAAGATATCACCTCACACCTGTGAGAATGATTATTGTCAATAAATCTACAAACAAGTGCTGAAGAGGATGTGAAGAAAAGGGAACCCTAGTGCACTGTTGGTGGGAATGCAGACTGGGGCAGTCACTGTGGAAAACAGTATAGGACTTCCTCAAAACATTAAAAATGGAACTGCCTTTTGACTCAGCAATTCCTCTGCTGGGAATATACCCTAAGAATCCCAAAATACCATTTCAAAAGAATTTATGCCCCTACATGTTTACAGCAGCACTATTCACAATAGCCAAGATTTGGAAACAGCCTAAGTGCCTATTGGTGGATGACTGGATCAAAAAACTGTGGTACATTTACACAATGGAATACTACGCAGCAGTAAGAAGGAAAGAATTCTTACCTTTTATGACAGCATGGTTGGAACTGGAGACTATCATGCTAGCCAGCCAGTGAAAGACAAATACCATATGAGCTCACTGATAAGTGGAATCTAGTGAGCAAAACAGAACCAGAGGCATAGAAACATGGAATAGACTGACAGCTGTAAGAGGGGAGGGGGGAGTTGGGGACTGACTGAAAGAAGGTGAAGGGACTAGTCCAAGAACATACATGAAGGAGACATGGACAATGGTGTAAGGACTATGGGAGTGGAGGCAAGCTGGGTGGAGGGGGCCAAAGGAGAAAAAATTGGGACAACTGTAACAACATAAACAATAATATTTTTAAAAATTATGCCTCTGGGAGATATTCAAAAATATATATAAAAATAAGTAAATAAATAAATCTTTAAGTAATAACTTTTTTGATATTTGAAATACAACCTTATTCTCATTCTAAATGAAAAGGTATGAGAATGACAGTAACAAAGTTTTGCCACTGAATATTGTGATGTGGCTGCGGCAGTCTTATGTTTGAAACTCAAGGAAACGACGACATTCCAAAACAGCTAAATATGTGGGTCCAAAAAACTGAAGGTATTTTTTTAACTGTCACAGTCCAAAGTCTATTCACTTCCCTCAACATTCCAAAGATCAAGCACATATTCTGCTTAGCTTAAAATAGTAAATTTTATGTCATACATATTCTACCACAATTTTTAAAAATTAATAAATACATCAAAAGTCATTGCGCTATACAATTTCAATGGGTGAATTTATGTGGTAAGGGAATTATATCTTAATAAAGCTGTTTTTTAAAAAATTGGCAAAGTAAAGGACAGTGCTCTTAGCTACCTGCAGGTTATCACCCTAGCTGCCACAAAGAACATAGGAGGAAAGTAGCACCATGACCCTCTCCTCTCCCTACTTATTTTTGCAGCCTGGCATACAGGGACACATGAGAAACGGCTTATTGGGAGAAACTCAACTAAGTAAGAAAAATCATAATTGCATTTGACCACTTGTGAAGGTTCTCACTATAGCACTGTACTAGATGTTTCAATGGATACAATATTAAATACTGCTTCATCATGAGAAAGCAGGGTTCTCTGAAAAAGACAATAATGCTGTGAAAAAACAGAAGGAAGCAGGAGAAGACGAAGACCAAATATGAGATGGATTGACTCCATAAAAGCCATACACAGGAGCATACAGGAGCTGAGCGGGGATGTTGAGGACAGGACACTGTGGACATCACTCATTCATATGGTCTCCAGGAGTCACAGCTGACTACAAAAGTACACAAATATAAGACAAAATTTTAAAAAGTCTGAACAGTACAGAGAAGTTGTGGGATTTCAGCATAGAGATCATACCTCATTTAGTGCTTTTTCTGTGTGCTTTTAGGAATATGATCAATAATAATCTAGCCTAATGTAAACAACTGGGGGTATCTAGGTCAAGCGTATGAAAGACTTCCTGGTTCTATTGCCTTTTTGTGTAAGTTTGAAATTCAATAAATGTTTCAAAAAACAGAATAGGAAAAAATATATTAATTTGCCTCCTGTGTAGGGTTCCTTCCATTGAAGACCAACATTAAAGGAGCTGCCTAGAAACTTTCAATAGAAAAATCTGTGTCCGCATGCAGAAAGAAGCAGTGATCCAAAAGGAAAGAAGGAGAACCTGTGAGAATGGGAGATGGGCTATTTGTTTGGGCTGGGGATGTTCCAGTGAATACAACAAGGCTGCTGCAGAACAATGCTGCACTGGATACAACAAAGCTAGCTGGGATTTCATCTAGAAATGAATGGGAGGGATTAGGAGAGAAGCGCAGCCTGGCAAGCACTCTAT